>CAUYON010062815.1:0-31107 GCA_963573935.1 Arctocebus calabarensis | reverse complement strand
AAAAAGGCTGGACAACTGCTGAGGAGACACCTGTGCCTTGGTGTCTCCTTCACTTCACACTTAAGACTAAATGTGGAACCCCCATCTCCTATGCCTAGGTCAATTTCTTGTGAATTTCCATTCATTGATACATTCATTCACCTTGCCCCTGGTGGAAGGGACTGTATTCATTTGTTTCCTGGCCAAGGAACCCATACACCTACATATACCCTGATACTAAAGGCCTAAAGGAGGAGATGGAGAAAGACTGGGAGAGAAACGGAGAGAGTTTCTCTCTCCCCACTAGAATTTTCTCCCTCTAACAGATGCCTTAATGTTTTCTGTATTCTTTTCTTTCTTTTCTGTGAATAAATTCTGGCTTACAAAAATTAAAAAAAAAAAAAAACAATCGCCAAAATTTTGAATCTAAGTGTCCATTAAATGATGAATGGATAAAGAAATTGTGCTATATACACACAATGAAATATTATATAGCCATAAAAAATGATGAACTCCTGTCATTTGAAACAACATGGATGGAACAGAAGAAACATTATATTAAGTGTAAGCCAAGCACAGAAAGACAAATCTCACAAGTTCTCATTCATATGAGGGAGCTAAATTATCAACAGTTGGCATCCTGGAGACAGAGAGTAGAATGATGGTTGCCAGAGCTGGTAAGGGTAGCAGGGAGGGGTGGATAAAGTGGGAATAGTTAACGGGTGCATAAAAATATAGTTAGATGGTTAGATACAGTGAATAATATTTGAAAGAATAACAAAGTAACTATAATCAACAATAAGTTAGATTATACTTAAAATGACTACAAGAGTAGAATTGGAATGTTTCTAACACAAAGAAATGTTAAATGCCTAAGGTTATCCCAATTACCTTGACTTGATTAATTGATATTGTATGTCTGCATCAAAATATCACATGTACCCTACAAAGGTATCCAATTATTATGTACCTATAATAATTAAAAATTTAAAAATAATGAGTAAATAAAATTATAACTAAAACCATTATGAAAACTAACCTAAGATAGAATTTTCACTTAATAAATTAGGACAAAAGTTAAAATATTAACCAAGAGTAAATAAAATTGATGTGATATAATTCCATTGGAACATAATATTGCAACATACCGAAGATACTAACTGCAAAATATTTTTCCATTTGCTGTTTATTTACTTCATCTATTCATATACCTCAACTTCTCACTTGGTTTAAGAATCATTTCAAAAACATCCATTCATAGACAGGTCTTCCTTGACATGCCTACCAAAACCAGTATATCTTTTCCTCTGCTGTTTCATTTTTCTCCATAGCATCTATCCCTATTTGAATCATCTATGACATGTTTAATTGCTTACATATTGTTTGTCACTCTCACTATAAAAGACTCTCTAAACACAAGAATTTCCTACACCTTTTTCACAACTTTATCTCCAGACATAAAACAATGACCAGCCCAGACACTTAAATGTTAGGTAAATTAAGGAATAAAATGAGTAGATGAATGAATAGCTAAATAAAAAGGGTGAACAAAAATATGTATTTTGTTTACTTGTATAATGATAAGTAAAAAGTCAAAAGAAGTAAAAAACCTACATGCAGTAAAATGTTCATTTGTGCATTAATCACAACAGCAAAAGAGTGAAATTCATCTCAACATTCAACAACAGGAATAGCCATTAAAGAAATTAGTGTCTGCTACAACGCCAAATAATAATAAATGCTATGAAAAGATAGATTTAAGGAAAAAGAGAGTGAGGGAAGGGGAACGCATCACAACTTTATTATTATGAGATCTATGTAGAAAAGTGCTCATGACACATGAAATTGAACATCGCATTATATAGAGAAGATGCTAGTAACTATGTATACACAATCATGACAGCATGAATTGGGAAAAAAATAATTATTTTAGGTAGTTAAATTTTCATATTCTTCATTAAAAAAAAAAAGCAATAAGGAAAGGAGAAAGGAAATCTAGAACAAAGAGCCCTTAGGTCTAGAATCTTTGGAGCACACTGCTCAGGCTGTTTCTAGAAGAGTCTTCTCTAGGCGGTCACTGCTTACAAAGTAGCTTGTAGGCAGCCTGTAATTTTGCAGTTTTGCATGTCTTTTCCTTTCGTTGCACCTCTTTTTTGAATCTATCCTCTAAGCCATTTAGATTTTATGCTCTTTTAGGTAGGGATGCAGGGAAGACCTTTTTTTTTTTTTAATTGTTTTTATTATTAAATCGTAGTTGTGTACATTAGTGCAATCAAGGGATACAATGTAGGGAAGGTCCTTTTAAGAAGGCATTTTTGAGAGAATTCTTAAATGGAGTAAGAAGTAGAGGCATCTGAATATATGAATTAGATGAAACGGCAAATGGAAACATTCAATCAAAACTAAAACATTCTACAGGAATAATCTGCCATTCAAGTCATCTATTACAATGTCTGCATTTTATATTTTGAAACAAAATGTTCTCTCTCATCCATTGTGAGAAATTTCAAGTATTTTCTCAAGAACATACACAAATTAAAATCCTCTGTGTTGAAAGTGAAATGATCATTCACTTTTCTTTTTTATTTTATTTATTTATTTATTGCAGTTTTTGGCTGGGGCTGTGATTGAACCCGCTACCTCTGGCATATGGGGCTGGCGCCCTACTCCTTTGAGCCACAGGCACCACCCCATTCTCTTTTCTTTTTCTGTAGATTTAGGGGGTACAAGTGTATGTTGTTACATGTACGAATTATAAAATGCTAAAGTCATGTTCTCAGTGTCCTGGTCACCAGAATAGTGTACATTGTGCTCAGTAAGTAGATTTTTAACCTTCAACCCACTCTCCTCCTCCTACTTTTTCAGTTTTAAATGTCAATTATACCAATATATACATATCCCTTGTTTAGCTCCCAATTATAAACAAGAACATGTTCTCTATACTTTCCTTTTTCTGAGATACTTTAAGATAAAGGTCTCCAGTTCCATCCAAGTTGCTGTAAAAGTCATTATTTAATTCCTTTTTATGCCTAGGTAGTATTCCATGGTATGTATGTGCCACATTTTCATTGCCCACATATCAGTTGATGGGCACTTAAGTTGATTTCATACCTTTGTGCTTGTGAATTGTGCTTTGATAAACATCAGGATGCAGGTATCTTTTTTACTAAAATGACTTCTTTTCCTTTGGGTGATACTCAGTAATGGGACTGCTGAATTGAATGATAGGCCAATTTTTAATTCTTTGAGGAATCTCCAATACTGTTTCCTATAAAAGATGCATTAATTTACATTTCTATCAAGAGCGCATTAGAATTCTCTTTTCACCACACTCATGGCAACATCTATGGTTTTCTGACTTTTTAATAATGACAATTCTGACTAGGAAAAGGTGGTATCTCACTGATTTTAATTTGCATTTCTCTGGTGATCAGTAATGGTAAGTAGGTTATCATATGTTTGTTGTCCATTTTTCTATTTTCTTTTGAAAAAACTTTTCATACCTTTTCTGTACTTTTTTTTGAATGATTTCTTTTTTCTTGCTGATTCATTTGAGTTCTTTACAGAGTCCAGATATTAATTCATCATATGTATCATTTCCAGACATTTTCCCCCATTCTGTAAGTTGTGTATTCACTCGACTACTTCTTTTGCTGTGCAGAAACATTTTAGTTTAATTAAATCCCATTTATTTCTTTTTGTTGCTGCTATGTTTGCTTTGGGGGTCTTACTCATAAATTCTTTACATAGGCCAATGTCCTGAAGAGATTTGCTTAACATTTTCTTCTAGAATGTTTATGCGTTTGGGTTTTACATTTAGGGCTTTAATCCATGTTGGGTTAATTTTTTGTATATGGAGAAAGATAAGGTTTCAGTTTTGTTCTTCTTCAGTGGAATCCAATTTTCTCAGCACCATTTATTGAGCAGGATGTCTTCCCTGGTGTACGTTGTCTTCTGCTCTGTGACCCGTTTATTGTAGGCAGAGGGTTTAATTTCTGGGTTCGATATTCTGTCACTTTGATCTACAGGGCTACCTTTACACCAGTACCATCCTGTTTTGGTTATTTTAGCCTTGTGGTATAATTTGTTATATTTTCCCTTATGTTATCTGTCTCTTTGCTGAACTTTTCATTCACATCCTGAATCTCTTTTTTTGTTCTTCCTGTTGGTTTTCTATCAATCTCATTGATCTTACTTGCCATCCATATTCTGAATTCCATATCTGACATTTCAATAATTTCCTTTTAATTGGAGTTCATAGGCAGAGAACTTTTGTGATCCTTTGGGGTGTCAACACAGCCTATTTTTTTCATGTTGCCAAAGTTCTTATGCTAAGCCTTTCTCATCTGCACCTCTTCTCTCAGCTCAAAATCAATGACTTTGTGATACACCTGCTCTCCTCTGCTAGACCGTCTGTTGGTCAGTGTAGAAAGGGGGAGGCCCCCAGACAGCATGCTTTAGTTCTGCTCCAGAAGATTGCCCGGCAGCAGAGGGCAGCTCCACTATGAGCCTGTAGCACTGATGCCTGCCTGTGTCTCACTATTGCCCTGCAGTTTTCACGGACGCACAGTGTAGCAGGCCTGGGTGGTCTTCCCAGATCTGTGGCAGTGGTGGTGGCTACATAGTGTCCACCCCTCCCAGAGCCACCTGCGGCAGGACTTCCTATGCAGAGGTGGCAGCTGCTCTGTCAGATGGTGAATGACAGATGCTGAAGTCCAGGGAGTGGGGCAGGTTCCTCCTGGGCCCAGGAGTAGTGTGACTGGGCAGGGCCACCAGGCTGCAGCAGCAAGCATCAGGTCTGTGGGCACCTGCTTTGCCCCACAGTGGTAAGTGTGTACAGTTCTTGCCTCTGGGACATGTGAGAGCTCCTGCTTTCCCTTCTCATCTTCAGCTTGTCAGGAGCAATGGGGAAGCAGCAGCAATGGAGGTGACACCAAGGTAGACTCAGTGCTCTGGGGCTGGGACCTCAAAATGGAGCACCTGATGTTGAGAAGCCAGCTTTTCTCTCTGGAGCAACGTGACTGCACAGCCTCCACTTGGTCTCTGTACCAATTCAAGTCCTGCTGCAGGGGAGGGGCCGTCCCTCAGCTCTGGCTGCAATGTCCACAGGGGGAAGGATGGAGCCCCAGGGTCCTCTCCTGCGTCTCTTCCCCACAGGACAGCACTTCCCCTGGAATCTCCAATATTGCTGAGTAGGTCATCCCACTTTCCTCTCCTTCCCTTTGGGAGCCTCCTGTCATCTCTCTGTTAACTCTCAATGCTCTCTCTTAGATGATCAATCCAAACATGACAGTGGCATTGCGTAGGCTGCTTCTAATTCACCATCTTGACACTCTCCCATTCAGCTTGAAACAACTAATAACCGCCACTTATAGGGTGTCTTCCTTTAACGCACAGGCAATGTGCAAGCTACTTTATATACGTCGTCTCTTATCTTCCCAGCAATCTTAGATGACTGGCTTTACAAACATAGAAACAGATCCCCAAATGGTAAGTGTTTGTTACTAGTATTGCTTCCAGTACTGGTGGTCAATCAATAACTCAGTAGAAGACAAGCCAATCTAGCTTATTTATGAACTTGAAGATCATTTTAAACCCTGAGAAACTAGTGATTTTATTTTGGTGGCACAGACTTTACTTTCCTGTAAAAGACATTGTCATATTTAGCTCTCAGTGTCTGAATCCCTTCCCTTTTCCTAATGGTACTACCATCATCATTTTGAGAAAATTTGCCATTGATTACAGTTTTGACAAGAAAGCGATTCCAGCTGACTCACTCCCACTACCTAAGCTAAGGGTGGCAGATTTTTTTTCCACTCACCATTGGCAGACCCAAGTTCCTAAACTGAGCCAATGAGACATTCATTCCCGAGATGCTGATTCAGCAGTAGAGAATAGATGACTCATACACAGGAGAATGGAGGTCACACTGCTCAGGGAGCACAACTCTGGCTGTAATTGTGCCTGTGCATCCCCCCATCCCTGGGTCCTCTTTCTTCTCTTAGGTTGGTCCTCCGGTCTTCCAGTCATCATCTCACTCCCACATATGCTCACAATTGGTTCCCTTTGGCTCAGATAGCCAGGGATTCCTTCTCTGCTTGTGGCACCCTAGAAACAAAACACATGTGTGATGGATTGACTTGTTTTCCCCTCCAAAATTATGTGAAGTCCTAATCCTCAGTACCTGTGAATGTGACCTTATTTTTGGAAATAAGGTCTTTACAGATGTAATCCGGAGCAGGTGAGGTCATACCAGAGTGGAGTGCCATATGACGGGTGTGTTTACAGGAAGAGGACAGAGAGGCACACAGGGAGGAAAATGCCATAGGAAGCCAAGACATAGGGGGAATTTCACCCTGCAGGTGCTACAGGTGCAAGCCAAGGATTGCCAACGAACCACCACAAGGTCGAGGGAGGCCAAGGAGGATCCCCATTGCAGGTTTCAGAGGCACCACGGCCTGGCAAGACCTTGATTTCAGACTTCCTGCCTCTGTACTTGTGAGACACACATCTCTGTTGTTTTAAGTCACTCAGTTTCTGACACTTTGTTGTGGAAGCTCTAGGAAATATATAGTTTAAATTGTTACTAAAGACAACGATAAACCAGGAGTTATATTATTTGCTTAAGAAACTCATTGTATATGACACAGAAATCCTTTCCTAGATATGGGAGTATGATATTTTTTTCACCTACCTAACCCAAAGGTTTACCTATAGTAGGCCTATAGGAGCCCAGTGAGGACACATGAGCAGAAATCAGATTATGGGGTGCAAGGACCTCAAGAAGTTTTATATTTTCTAACCAATTGTCACCACTCAACCCTTTACACATCTTGTTATCTGCTCCTAAACAAAATGTCCCTCAGACCATCAATTAGGCCATTTTCTGAATACTCTATATAAATAAATCTAGTCTTTGGTGAACCAGGAATTAGACTTTATATAGTAACATAAGATTTCAGAGGATCTGGATTTTCACCATGACAACACTATCACAACCCCAAAGTTTGGGAAAGCAGGTTATGATACTCTCTAGTTCTATTTATAGTCAATGTACTGTGGACTATTAAGACAGGTACTATGGAAGAGAATTAAAACAGAAAGGACATAGAGTTATCCGCTAAAGGGACAATAGCCAGAAAGGGCTTAAATACCATGTACAACTAGCTTATCAGGTGACAGACAGCAATCAGCACAGGTAGTGTGAGCTGTGCTTAGATTTTTAAACTGCCTTGAAGTCTTGTTATACTTTATGCAACAAAGTCAAATCGGACTTCAGAATATTAGGCAAACAAGAATGTGTGTGTTAGGGTATGATGCTGGCATTTGTATTTTCTACTGGGACTTTCATAATACATGTATATTAGCATTTCAGTCATTTCAAAATTCCTCGAATTTCTTCCTGGTACTTCCATTTGATTTAGCAACTGGATAGAAACAGCTGAGAGCATCTCTTGGTCTTAAATTAGAGTTGGCCATGACAAATGTTTCTGCAAGAATATAGGATGAATCCCACACATTTATCACGGCATCTGGGCCATGTTTGTTTCTGTAGGACAGAGAAGAGGGGAGGAAGGATTCTTATGTTGGTAAACTGGAAACCTAAAAATTACACTTACCATCTGTGATCACTTTGAATGAATACTGTCCTATTCTTCCCACTTAATCACTAAAATGAAGTATCATCATACAAAGACAAGGTTCTTGGTGATCTGGACTCAAGTAAAACCCATCAGAATAAATACTTTCATTTAAATGTGGCTGTATTTGTTTACTATGGCTTTCAACAAGCTTCTGGAGTTTATAGAAAAATTTTATGCATAAATTTACCGTATGCAAGCACAAAGAAGTTACATAAACCCAACATAATTAAAGCAATTTATATAGGGCATAAACTTCATGACATTTACAGTCAACTTGCAAGTAAAGAAGGCAACTCACAGAAATAACTTCTCCTAGCAAAAACACTTATGTGGTTTGCACAGTTCCAAAATACCAGTCTTTAAATATGTACTATTCCACCAAAGTGCCAAACGGAGAATAGCAAACTAAATAGAGAAAATATGGCCTCAATTTAGAGATTTGGTAAGAAAGTAAAATGCAGACCTACTTTCATACCTGCTGTTGCAAAGAATCAACTTAATTTCTTAAGCAATATAATTTCATTAACTCCATTAGGGAATATAATTTCAAACACATCCCAGATTTACCTAAATTTACTAACAATTAATGCAATAGTAAAACTTCTGGGGTTAAAGCTACTGAGTTCCAGAATTACTCAAACTTTTCCACTGCATAATCTCCACTATTAAATAACAGGAATATTGTATTTTTATTGTCAAATGGACAACTAAGCAACTTGCTAAGTGGCTACCTGAGGTCATGATGAGAACAGGAACTGTCAAGTGCTGCCCCTTAGGAAAATGGCACTACATCAGATTTCTTCTTATTACCCTCCAGGAAATCTCAGCACATAGACCCACATTCGCAGCCCAGTTTTGAGCAGATGCCCACCAGCAAGTTTTCAGTGAATGTGCTGTCAGGTCCCAAATTTGCTTTTGACAGAACTGTGACTACCGTAAACATTTGCCCTGGGCACCAGCCTGACACAGTTCTTTGACAAGTAGTTTCTCTCATGCAGTGAAGGGAACAGACAGGTATGAGTGCTGCCTAATAGACTTAGCAAGCCTAGTTTAGGAGTGATATGGATAAAACTAATAGAAGCAGCAACTGATTTTCTGATTCTGCATCCAAAACAGAATTGCCATCAGCCTTTTGAAATCAGATCTCGAAGGTATTTTATCAGCAGTACCCTTTCCAGTACCAGCTGTAAGGACACGAGTTATCCTGAGGCTCACAGTAATTTATTGTAACCAAGTATTTTCACCTTTGGAAAGCATCCTCATTTCTACAGAAAGAAATGTCCAAGTTATTTGGAGAAAACCGTTAGCTAAGGGTCTAATATGTACAAGTACATGCAGTTTTAATGATGGGCTAAAGGATGGAAAGCCCGGCTTACATGGAAAAGAGTAAATTCTAACGTTGGCCAGTGACGGCAGTGGTCTTGTTCACAGTAGTCTTACCAACATTAGTTTCTCTAGCTACTTTTCTGTGCATACCCATAATGTATATCAGCTTTTTAGTTCAGAAAGTTGACATGTCAATGCTAAAAACTGACTCTTACGCCTTGTCACAATTCAGTCTCAGAGTAAAAGTAGTCTTTTCTGATGAGCTCTAAAAAGAAGGACTAAGCAAAGCCCAGGAGGTACTTCAGGGCCATTTCTGTTTGCCTTGCTGTCTGGTGTACTGATTCACCATTTCTCAGAAGCAAGTGAAATGTAGTAGGTGGCTAAAGTCTGGGCACCCGCCCTTGGACTTGCCGACCCAATGGTGTGCTGGGATTCACAGCTGAGTCTGTGAATCTTAGATGTTGCCTCACAATGGGATTATATTAAACTGGAATGCTGCTACCATCATCATGGGGAGGAAAACTGGGCTTATAGAAGAAAAACCATTAATCTTCTTTCCACTCAGAGCCAACCTTCCTTCCCTTGCCACCCATGTGTTCTCCCAAATAAGCTCAAGGTGGATGGTGCACATCCTGACAACTTTCCTTTATCTCAGAGACAAGGATAGACTTACTTGGTAAACAGTGTGTGACACAATTTAAGGAAAATGTTTGAGAAACACGCTAGCAAAAAATATCTCAGAAATCACACATATTTTTCACAGCCTCAGCTGTGGGACAGGGATCAGTCACGACTCCCAGACAAATTTCTTTGAGTCACACATACAGAAACAGGCAGCCCACCTGAACAGAGGGATCTGTGTGGCGTGCCAGTTACAAAGCAGGAGGGTTAAAGCAATATTTTCTAAAACTCTCAAGCCTTGATATAGGAACATAAAGACTAACATATACATAAATTCTTGAGAAAAGACAAAGTTGCTAGAAATCACGTACAGGTTGCAACGGTCTAAATGTCTGTGTTTCTTCCAAACTTCATATGTTGAAATATTAACCTCCAAGGTGAGAGGCTTTGGGAGGTGATTAGGTCACAAGGTGAAAGGCTTTATAAATAGATCAGTACCCCTATAAATGAGTCCTTGCCCCTTCTACTATGTGAGGATACAGCAAAAAGTCACCCTCTATGAACCGGAAAGCAGGCCCTCACCCAACACTGATTTTGGACTTCAAAGCCTTCAGAACTATGAGAAAAAATCTCCATTGCTTATAAACTACTCAGATTATGGAATTTTATTATAGCAGCTTGACTAATACAATGATTAATATACAGAGTGACCATAAAGTTTGTACACAATGTTAAATTACACACAAACTTTATGACCACACTGTATAAGAATCATGTGGCAGCCTCAAAAGCACATTGCTCAGATAGCCCTCAAGAGAGGAACTTGCAAAGAGTATGGACAGCTGACAGCTCCAGGTTCCCCACCTGTGAGATCCACCTCAGGGCCCTTCCTGGGACACTTTCAGCTGATACCAGAGCAAACTGTGGGTACTGGGACCAGGGTATTTCTGCACAGTGCAAAATTCCTCCAGGGGACAACCTTTGCTTTGGGCAGCCCATCAGCTTCAACAAGGCGTTCTCGGGGGTCACCGTGGTCCTCAGCTCTTCCAACCTAATCATTCTTCCCTTCCTCTCTCTTTTCACAGATGCCAGTCTGAAGAGTCTCCTGGCTCACCCCTACCCTTGTCTTTCACAGACGTTCCACCCAACATGTCTTTCACACTTCCAATTCCATGGTATTCACCCCCTACAGGGCTGAACTGACGCCAGCAAATATATAAATCAATGCAGTTCTGGCTCATCTTGCTGAGAAAGAAATAATAGCTAAGAAATTTAAATGAATGTGAACCATGGAGAGAACAAAGTATACAAAGCCCACACTCTCAATACCTAAACCCAGTCCCTTAATGATGCCATTCATACATGACCTAATCAGCTTTTTTTATTATTAAATCGTAAACACGATCACATTAATCATGAACACATTAATGTATTTATGGGGTACAATGTGCTGATTTCATATAGAATTAGAAATGCTTATATCACACTGGTTAATGCATACTTCATAAAAGTCCCCCCTCTCAACACTGTTACCATGGTGATTAAATTTCAACATGAGTTTTGGAGGAGACATTAAAGCCATAGCAACAATTCTCAAATAAGGTCTACATTAGGACTCACTCAATAATATAGGATTTTCTGGGAAAGACTTTTAGGAGGGAAATTCCACTCGTCCTCTTTAGCAATGATTTTTCAAGCTTCAGTTCATTCCAGGTTTATGTACACCATCGACCTTCCTTTCCTGTATGATTGGTGACTCTAAATCATCCACTTGCTTTACTTCCATGTAAACTCTTACTTTGTTTGTAAACATAGAGAACAGAGCTGTACTATGATCAATACTGAGGAAGACTTTTCATTAGTGAATAGGGTGGGAAGAGAGAGAAAAAGCAAGTGCCTACTCCAAGCCCTGAGTGCCACCTAAATTCAAGGGCACAAATAGCACCTACCCCAAAAGCACCCTGCACAGACGAGCCCACACACAGCACCACTGACAGCTGTGAAGCGAACACAAAGGCTGAGATAAACATGGCGCTCAATTCACTGTCAGACTGCATATCTTGGTCATCAAAAGATGCAGGGTGAGCCCCAAAGGAACAGAAAGATGAGGCTTGTTCTGACTTTTTAAATCACCTTTTAACTCTTCTAGCAAAAATGACACCATTTTTCTTTTTGAAGCTTACAAAACTTCTAATTCCCAATCTGTTCAGAAACCTACCTCCTTTCACAAACTAACAAACTAAATAACAAAAATAGTCACGTGACCAACTTCTGAAACTCAGTCTAAGAAACTGAATTCTAAACCTAGTGCTGTGAGCATATCAATGTAACAGCAGAGACACTTAATACCCCACACTGAAGTAGGTAAAATGCATGTTTGTTTTCTACCCCTAAAATGATATAAAAACACATTTAGGCCATGTTGAGTAACTATGCTATTTATACCATTATTGTTCTATTCTGTTTTACAAGCTGTGACTCACATGTATTTGTGACTTTAAACTACTTACCCTTGTGCTTTAATTGTTATATTACCTAGTTTTATTTCCTTAGAAAATAGGTAAAATGTATTCCAAAAAGTTAATATCCTTGACTGGGAGGGTGGGTGGTAGGTAGAGAGGTTCATAAATAAAATCAGTATCCGAGTATTTATTTGATTCTGCAACATATCTGAATCTGGAACCCAGAACTATCTCTTAATGAAGTCAGACATAGTCATAAGAAGACTAAACGAAGGAGGGAAACATTACTGATAATCATGAACTACATTGTTTTGTTTGTTATTAAATCATAACTGTATACATTAATGCATTTATGGGATACGATATGCTGATTTTATATACAATTTGGAATGCTTACATCAAACTGGTTAACATAGCCTTCACCTCACTTATTGTGTTAAGACATTTATACTCTGCACCTAATAGATTTGACATGTACCCTTGTGATATGCACCATCGCTGTTACCCTCCGATTACCCTCCCTCCATCCAACTTCTCCCCTCCACTCCCCTCCCCCACCTATTGTTAACAGAGACATTCTGCCCCATGTATAAACTGACTTCTGGTGTCTTCCTCCTGTTCATGAGTTCCATCTGGGCATCAGCAGCAGACATGGTTGGTCCCCAGCTAAGATCTCTGAGACGAAGGTAATAAATACAAAAGCTCTAGAGAAATTACCATTGCCAGTGTTCAGTTTTCCCCCCTGAATATTAAAGTACTAAAACTAAAAACTATTCTCTTGCCTAAACTTGATTCTATGCCAGACAATATAGGCTGAATTGCTTTCTGGAAAAAAGTGCGTGTTAAGATGGTGAATAATCATTTTCCAGTTGAGAGAAACAGAACTAGTGTTTAGTCTCTCATGCAGTATCTTCCTTCTTGCTTACCAACAACTCTTCCCAGTATCTACCCTGACCAAACCCTCTTCACACATAAGTTATGACTACATCCTTATTCTGATTGAATAACTATTACCACAATAGTCATTATAACCCTTGATAAATACTTTTCAGTACCAATAATGCCCAACAGAGACCATCAGAAAGCCAAAAGGATGCATCTGTTAACAAAATAAAAATGGTGACACATTCATAGGGCAATTTGATATATTGAATCTGGGATCCTTGCTACAATGCAAAGTGACAAATTGCAAAACATAATATTGGCAGTTTTGGCAAATAAATCCCTAATTGTACTCAACATTAAATTATTCCACTCATTAAGTAATTCAATTGAAATGCAGTACTAATCTAATATCCTGCATTTGTGAATAAAATACATCTGTGAATAAAATATATTCCTCAGGTAATGTCCCTAATGCAAATTAGCATGTTTATAATTGTATTTATTCAGTTTTTTAAGATTTTTTTTTATTTTTTTAGAGACAGTGTCTCACTTTATCGCCCTATGTAGAGTGTTGTGATGTCACAGCTCACAGCAACCTCCAACTCCTGGGCTTAGGTGATTCTCTTGCCTCAGCCTCCCGAGTAGCTGGGACTACAGGTGCCCACCACAATGCCCAGCTATTTTTTTGTTGCAGTTTGGCTGGGGCCGGGTTCAAACCTGCCACCCTTGGTATATGGGGCCAGCACCCTACCCAGAGCTACAGGTGCCACCCTTTAAGATGTATTTATTGAGAGACTACTAGATTTCAGGGTTTTTTTTAGGATTTGGTGTAGAGTAGTAAACCAAACTGAGAAATCCTTTGCCCTATCCATCCTTACATTTTCGTAAGAGAAAATAGACAACAAACACACACATAAAAGTAACTTTATACAAAATGGTGATAAAAACTACCAAAACACAAACCAGAGGAAGAAAATAGAAATGACAGAGCTGCCATTTTGCATATTGTGGTCAGAGAAAAACAAAAACTGAATAGCATGAATAGCCAGGTTCCCTCATTAATATAGGTGAAGAACATTCCAGGTCCTGAAAATATTATAGCAAGTCCAGAGACCTGAGTTATACTTAAGATGTTTGATAAACATCAAATATGCTTAAAGTGGAGCAAATGGGGGTGGGAGTAATGAAACGTCAGAGTGTACAGAGAGGACATTGTCACCTGTGCTTAAAAGCCATGATATGAGAAACAGGATGATAACAAGCTACATATTTTAGAAGACCACATAAAGCAAATTTCCATGAGGACCTTTACCTGCTATGGTTATCAGAAGTTGAATTCAAAAGTTGACTTTTGATTCAGTTTTTATTTTAAAATATTATGGGGATACAAATGTTTTTGGTTACCGGTATCAATTTTGCTTCTCTTCAGTCAGGGTTACAAGTGTGCCCACCACACACATAGTCTCCACTGTACCCATCAGGTAGCTTTTATCCATCCCCTCTTTCCCCCGTACCCCCTATTGATTTCTGCTGAGTACACACGTGGGTTCATAGGTCAGTTTCAGTTTCATACTGAGTACATGTGGCGTTTGATTTCCCATTCTTTAGATACTTCACTTAGCATAATGGTCTCAAATTCTACCAAAATTATGATTTTTCAACTAAACTAGCCACCTGGTCTTCTCCTTCACCAGAGTTATATAATCCAGTTAGCACAAGTTGAAATCATTAGCTCTGGTTTCCTATTTGGTTTTTTGTTTGTTTGTTTGAGACATAGTCTCACTTTATCGTCCTCGGTAGAGTGCTGTGGCATCACAGCTCACTGCAACCTCCAGCTCTTAGGCTCAAGCAATTTTCTTGCCTCTCAAATTTCTCTCAAGCAATCTCCCAAGTAGCTGGGACTACATGCGCCTGCCACAACACCCGGCTATTTTTTGTTGCAGTTTGGCAGGGCTGGGTTCGAACCCACCACCCTCGGTGTATGGGGCCAGCGCCCTAATCACTGAGCCAGAGGCGCCACCCTCTGGGTTCCTATTTTATATCCAATTTCTATATAATACAAACAACTGTATCACAGTGCCGCCAGGAATTATACCACTGTTTAAGGCTGAACATGCACTGAAATCTCCTGCCTGCATGACTAATTAAGATGACTTAGAATTCTGTCTTTGAGCAAGGGAGAAGACAATGTGGTTCCTTACTCTACAATACTTCTAAAGCTCTAATCATTTCTTCTACAAGTGAGCACCTCTTTGCAATCCAAATTAGATTATCATCTCTTGTTCCTAATTTATCTGTGGTGGAGCGCGTCAGTAAAAACATTAAATGAATATGAACTAAAATAACACACTTCAGTGACAAAGGAATCACATCTATAAGTCATTTAAAATACAGGCTTTTACTTATGGAAAATAAAAATTTGTTCCATATATCATGCACGCTGTACATTGAATTGGATAGAGAAGCCTAAGGCTGCTAATTTGCCCATCTAATTCAGGAAGCAAGCATGTCAGTAGAAAACAAATTTTATCTTGCCAACAATGCATGTTTGCCAATTATCCAGTATAAATATCAAATCACTTTAATAATGTGATATTTCTGGGATAATTTTCTCCCGAAACCAAAGCCCTAATGCATAAATTATAGCAAAAGCTAATGAAGAAGCTACTGTATTGCGCGTTTGCTAAGTCAGGAGCTATTACTGTCAGGCTCAATAAGCCCTTATTATGTTCACAAGGCAACGACATCAGCATCTCACAGGTTTGGAGATTCTCCCTCAGGCTGCACATTTCTCCTCTGAAAGTTGTTCTCCAACAGATAGTGGTTGCTTAAGTTATCTATGTTTGCATTGCATGACCTTGCCCCATCTCTGATCACATCTTATGGGGCCAAGTTATCAGCTGACCAAGGAGAGACAGCCTCTTGTTGGAAGCCAATTGGAATCTATTCAGAGCCTTGAACTGAAACACAGACAGAGTTCGGCCCAGTACAAGACTGAAAATCCAAGAGCCTCCTTGACATACTGATTTTTTCCTATAGCCTTATGATTCAATATTTTCTTGCATTCTGAAAGCTACTACAAAGAGTTAAATTTATTTGGTATTTACTTATGTTACTCTGAAAGGCATTGCTGTGATTCAGAGCAACAAAATTTTGATAGGTAACATTACCATGGAAAAGTCAAAGAAATCTTTGTCTGATTAACAGTATCACTCATTTATTTAACAATGTTAAATCAAGCACATCCCATGTACTGCGGATACAGAGGAAAACCAGACAGTGGTACTTCCACTGTTGGGTTCTGAATGGCAGGAGCTTTGAAGGTTCCTCTCCATCCTAACAAGTAAAAAGCTAAACATGCTAAAAAATCAGCAACTCATCTTGAATCCATAAGAGAGAGGAGAACACAGGGCAAACCTACGCCCCTAAAACAGAGTGACAGGGGAATTCAAGAACAGAGACCTGGGAGCAGAAACTGCCATAGGAATCAGTGCCAGGGTAAGAAATCCTGAACTATCATCAGTGAATATCTGGAGGCTCAGTGCAGAAAGTCTAGGAGTTAAAATCTCCAAGGGAACACAGTCATAGGGTGCCTCCAGACTTTTTTCACTTTTACCACCAGTAGCTTGATGAGATCCCCACGGTAAATATCAGAAAATTCCTCTCATGCTTCCTGCAAAGGGAAGGGAAAAGAAACTAAATTGAAATATGCAAAGCAGATTATTATTCTTCACATGCCTTAGGAATTAGGCAGCTTGCAGTCCCAGCTACTTGGGAGGCTGAGGCAGGAGGATTCTTTGAACCCAGGAGTTTAAGGCCAGCCTGGGAAACATGATACTTCACTTCTATTAAGTGAAATGTTTTAAGTGGCTAAGGTAATTATTATCAGAGCTTAACTGACCTGGGGGAAGAAAAATATCCAGCTCTAGTCAGCTCTAGCTTTCCACGTGAGAGAAGGAATACACTCCACTCTAGACTATTCTAGGAAACCAGTCCCATCTAAGGTAAGGGGAGGAAAAGAACTGAGAAATTCTCATAAAGCTCATATCCCAGAGTTATAATCTCACTAATAGAATGAGACCTAATTTTAGGACTATAGAATGCTTCCCATCCCTCCACACCTTACCACTACATTGCTGGAGGGCTAGTTACAGCAGTTCCTTTTACCTTGTATATCATGTCTAGCTATCCAGCAATGATTACAAGACACAGAAAAAATTACAAGACATACCAAATGGCAAAAAATATTCAAGCTTGAAGAGACAGACCAAAACATTAGCACTAGATGAGGCATGGATATTGGAATTATCAGACCAGGATTTTAAAACAAATGAATTATGAATTCATTTATGAATATGCTAAAATCCCTGACAGATAAAATATGCTTCCACCTGCTGGGCAAGGTAAGCAGAAAGATGGAAATCCTAAGATAAAAGTTTTTAAAAATGAGTCCAGAAACATTTTAATAGAAAAAAGCAAAGAGAACAAAGACTGAACTAAACAGAAAAGACTATCCAAGAACACAGGGATAACTACAAAAGATGTAATGTACAGGTGATGGGAATAAAATAAGGAGAAAAGAAAAAGGAAAGAAGAGAAAAAATATTTGAAACAATAATGACTGAAAGTTTTGCAAAATTGGTGTCAGATATCAAACCACAGATCTAGGAAGTACAGAGAACTCCAAACAGGGTAATTTTTTTTAAAAGCTTACATGTAGTCATATCATTTCAAACTACAGAAAATCAAAGATAAAGAAAAAAACCATAGAAGAAGCCAAAGAACACTTTACCTACATAGGAAAAAGGATAAGTATTACATCCAACTTCTTCTCAGAAGCCATGCAAGTAAGAAGAGAATAGAGTAAGATAGTTAAATTGTTGAGAGAACAAAACCACTAAGCTAGAAATCTACCCTGTGAAATCATCTTTCAAACAAGGAGAAATAAAGACTTTCTCAAATGAACAAAAATTGAAAGAATTTGTTGTCAGTAGACCTGATTTACAAGAAATATTAAAAGAAGTTCTCTAAAGAAAAAGAAAATTAATATAGGTCAGAAAATGAAATTTATATAAAAGAACCCTGAAGAAAGAATAAGTGAAAATAAATAAAACTTATTTTTCATATTCTTAATAAGAACAGATAACGTTTTATTCAAAATAAGAGTAGCAACAATGCACTTGACCATGTATGGTTCTGTATATATCATATATGCATGTACATATGTGTGTATAAATTTACTCAAGTATGCCTACATGCAAATGAAATAAATGGCAGCAAAATATAATAGATGAGAGGAATGAATTAGGATTACTTTTGTTATTATCAAGTACTTGCATTATCTGAGAAGTGGTACAATGTATTTTGAAAGTCATCTTGGATTAGTTGTAAATATATACTGCAAGGCCATTACTAAAAAAAGTATGAAAAGAAAAAGGAAATAACTGATATACAAAAATGATAGAAAATAAAATTATATGAAATGATTATTTAAAACCACGAAGGCTGTAAAAGAATAGATTATAAAAATAGGAACCAAAAAAGGCAACAATTACAGAACAGTATAAATATGGGAGATATTGATCCAATTGTACAAATAGTCACTTTAAAGGTCAATGTTCTAAATGCATCAATCATGATGCATGCATGATCATGATCACATGCATCATGTGATCTTTTGTCACATGATCAAAAGAACAAAACCCAACTATTTAAAATAAATAAAAAGAAAGATATATTATGATAACACCAATGAAAATAATATTAGTTTAGAAAGAACAGACCTGAGATCTAGAAAATTATTATAAGAAAAGTGAAATATCACTTAGTGATAAAGGAATAAAATAACCCAGAAGATACATGTGTAACAAATTTTAACGTGCATGCACTTAAAAAAAAGCACTAAATTGAAAGAGGCAAAAAGTAATAGAACTGCAAGGAAAAAAGGATGAATCCACTATTATAGTTGAAGATTTCAGTACCCCTTTATCAAAAATGGGTAGATCCAGGAGGCAGGAACTCAGTAAAGACATTAGCTAAATCCAACACTACCACCAATTAACTAAATATAATTGACTTCTATAGACTATTTTCTCCACCAGTGGCAAAATATACATTCTTTTCAAGCTCACAAAAAAATAGTTATCCAGATAGAGCACATTCAGTACCATAAAATCACACCTTAACAAACTTAAAGGAATGCAAATCATACAACATCTGTGCTAATACCACAAAAGAATTAAACTAGAAACAAATAACAAAATGATAGCTGGAAAATCCCCAAATATATGAAGATTAAATAACACTACTTTTAAATAACACATGAGT
Organism: Arctocebus calabarensis; assembly: GCA_963573935.1. Classification (NCBI taxonomy): domain Eukaryota; kingdom Metazoa; phylum Chordata; class Mammalia; order Primates; family Lorisidae; genus Arctocebus; species Arctocebus calabarensis. The sequence continues at coordinate 11,864 of CAUYON010062815.1, read as the reverse complement.
CAAAAAAGAAATCCCAAAATAAAATTTAAGATATTTTGAGCTCACTTAAAATGAAAACATAACATCAAAATTTTTGGCATGCAGCAAAAGCAGAGCTTGGGGAACATTTATAACATTGGATACATACACATTTTTTAAAGTCTAAAATTAAAGTCTTCACATCAGGAAATAGAAAAATGAGAACAAGAATTTAAATTAAGTAGAAGAGAACAGTAAGAATTAAAGTAGAAATCAATGGAATTCAAATGAAGGAATGAAGAACTCTATTCCCATAAATAATAACAGAGATAAAATGGACTGATTTCTTGAACAACATAATTTGCCAAAGCTCACACAAGAAGAAATAAACAATCTGAATAGGCTCGTGTCTATTAAAATTTTTTAATAAATAATTGATAACTTTCTAAAACAGAAAGAAAAGGACCCAAATGGATTCACTGGTGAATTCTCCCAAATATTTAAGAAACAAATTATACCATTCTCCGTAATTTCTTTCAGAGGACAGAAGCAGAAGAAATACTTCCTAATGCATTCCATAGGCCAGTATTACCCTAATGCCAAAATCAAAGCCATGAGAAGAAAAGAAAACTAGAAGCCGATATCATTCAGAAACATAGATACAAAAATCCTCAATAAAATTTTAGCAAATTGAATCCAAGAATTTATTTCAAAAATTATACACCAAGACCAAGTGAGATTTGTTTCAGGTGAGCAAGCTGGTTCAACACTCAAAAATCAGTTAAAGCCTGTCAGTCACAACCCCTTTGTAACAATGAAAATACCTCCTACATATTAGATATTTCCATTGTGATTCATAACAGTAGCAAAATTACAATTATGCAGTAGCAACGTAAATAATTTTATGGTTGGGGGTCACTACAACATGAGTAACTGTATTAAAGGGTCATGGCATTAGGAGGCATTAGGAAGGTTGAGAACAATTGAATTAAAGGAATTTATGGTATCAATAGACTAAAAGGAGAAATCACATGATTGTATCAATAGGTAAAAACAGTGTTGATAAAACCCAACAACTATACATAATATTTTTTCCTAGTTTGTAGCTTTTTTAATTTTTTAAATTATTTTTTATTAAATAATAACTTTGTACACCAATGCATTTATGGGTTTCAGTATACTGCTTCAATATACAATGTGAAATTCTTACATTGAACTAAGTAAATCTATCACAATTATGCTCATTTCTTAATAGTTTTGAAATGTACCATTGCATCGTGCACATTAGGTGAGGTTCCCCCAATTTCCCTTCTCTCATTTCCCCCCCCCCCTCCTCTCCTTCTACTTTCTGGACTATAGTTTTGTTTAGGTGGTTATATATTGATTTCATAGTAGTATTGAGTACATTGGATACTTTTTTTTCATTCTTGAGATACTTTACTAAGAAGCATATGCTCTAGCTCCATCCAGGTAAACATAAAAGATGTGAACTCTCCATCTTTTTTATGGCTGCATAGTATTCCATGGTGTACATATACCACAATTTGTTAATCCATTCATGGGTGGAAGGGCATTTGGGCTGTTTCCATGTCTTAGCTATTATGAATTGAGCTGAAATAAACATTCTGGTGCAGATGTCTTTGTTGTAAGATCATTTTTGATCATCTGGGTATAAACCTAGTAGAGGAATTGCAGGATCTAACGATATGTCTACTTTTAGTTCCTCGAGTGTTCTCCAAACTTCTTTCCAAAAAGGTTGGATTAGCTTTCATTCTCACCAGCAGTATAGAAGTGTTCTCTTCTCTCCGCATTCACACCAACATCTGTAGTTTTGGGGTTTTGTGATGTGGTCAAACTTACTGGAGTTAGATGATATCTCAAAGTGGTTTTGATTTGCATTTCTCTGATGATTAAGGATGATGAGCATTTTTTTCATGTGTTTGTAGGCCATACGCCTATCTTCATCATTAGAGAAGTTTCTGTTCAAGTCTCTTGCCCACATGGAAATGGGGTTATTTACTCTTTTCTTATTAATTAGTTTGAGGTCTCTGTAGATTCTAGTTATTAGACCCTTTGTTGGAAGCATAACCTGCAAAACTCTTCTCCCATTCTGAAAGCTGTCTGTTTGCTCTTGACTGTGCAAAAGCTTTTTAGTTTGATCAGATCCCTGTAATGTATTTTTGGTGTTGCTTCAATTGCCTGGCGGGGGGGGTCCTCCTCTTAGAATATTTTCCAAGCCAATTTCTTCCAAGTGTTTTCCCTGCACTCTCTTCTAGTATATTTATAGTTTTATGACATAAGTTTAAAACTTTTATCTAGTAAGAATCAATTTTTGTTCATGGTGAAAGGTGGGGGTCCAGTTTCAGTCTTCTACAGGTTGCCAGCCAGTTCACCCAGCACCATTCATTAAATAGGGAGTCATTGCCCTACTGAATATTTTTTATAGTCTTGTTGAAGATCAAATGACAATAAGTAGCTGGGTTCATCTCTTGGTTCTCTATTCTGTTGCATAAATCTACCGCTCTGTATTTATGCCAGTCCAATGCTGTTTTGATCACTATAAATTTAAAGTATAGCCTGAAGTCCAGTAATGTGATACCTCCTCATTTGTTCTTATTTCTGAGTAATTTATTTGCTATTCAAGATTTTTACTGATTCCATATAAAATGAAGCACTATTTTTCAAGTTCTTTAAAGTATGACAATGGTGCTTTAATAGGAATTGCATTAAATCTGTAGATTGCTTTGGGTAGTGTGGACATTTTAACAACGTTGATTCTTCCCAGCCATGAGCATGGTATGTTTTTCCATTTGTTAACATCTTCGGCTATTTCTTTACTCAGAGTCTCATAGTTCTCCTTTTAGGGATCTTTCACATCCTTTGTTAGGTAAATTCCCAGATATTTCACCTTCTTTGGCACTATTATAAAAGGAATAGAGTCCTTGATTGTTTTTTCAGCTTGACTATTGTTGGCGTATATAAAAGCTACTGACTTGGATGTATTGATTTTGTATCCTGAGACACTGCTATATTCCTTGATCACTTCTAAGAGTTTTGAAGTTGAGTCCCTGGGATTTTGCAGGTATAGGATCATATCATCAGCAAAGAGTGAGTGTGAATGTTTGATCTCCTCTGACCATATTTGGATTCCTTGATCACCTTCTCTTGCCTGATTGTGATGGCTAAGACTTCAATTACTATGTTGAATAGCAGTGTAGACAGTGGGCATCCTTGCCTCATTCCTGATTAGAGAGGAAATGTTTTAAATTTTAGACCATTCAATATGATATTGGCTGTGGGTTTCCTGTAGATGGCCTCTATTAGTTTAAGAAATGTCCCTTCTATGCCTATTTTATTAAAAATTATGATCATGAAAAGATGCTGGATATTATCAAAGGTTTTTTTCTGTATCAATTGAGAGAATCAGATGGTGCTTCTTTTTTTATTTTATTGATGTGATGTGATGTATTATATTTATACATTTGCGTATGTTGAAAAAAACCTGGAATAAAGCTAACTTGATAATGGTGTATAATTTTTTTGATGTGTTGTTGAATTCTGTTTGCTAAGATATTATTCAGTATTTTTGGATCTATATTCATTAATGATATTAGTCTATAATTTTCTTTCTATGTTTGATACTTTTCTGGTTTGGGGATCAGGGTGATATTTGCTTCATAGAATGTGTTGGGAAGTAGTCCTTTCTTTTCTATGCTTTGGAAAATGTTGTATAAAATAGGTACTAGTTCCTCTTGAAAGGTTTGATAGAATTCGGATGTGAAGCCATCTGGTCCTGGACTTTTCTTTTTAGGGAGATTTCATATTGTTGATGCTATTTCAGTGGTTGATATAGGTCTATTCAACATTTCTAATTCTTTCTGGCTGAGTCTAGGAAGGTGGTGTGCTTCCAGGTACTGGTCCATTTCCTTCGGATTTTCATATTTCTGGGAATAGAGTTTTTTGTAGTAATCATTGAGGATTTTTTGAACTTCTGAAGTGTTATTTCTCCTTTATCATTTCTGATAGATGATATTAGAGATTTTACTTTCCTATTTCTGGTTAGGTTGGCCAAAGCTGTATCAATTTGTTAATCTTTCCAAAAAAACAACTTTTTGTTTCATTGATCTTCTGAATGATTCTTTTGTTTTCAGTTTCATTTAATTCTGCCCTAATTTTGGTCTTCTACTGCTGGGTTTGGAGTTGGAATGTTCTTCCTTTTCCAGTTGCTTGAGATGATCCATTAAGTTGTTGGCTTCCTCTCTTTCTGTTTTCTTCATGAAGGCTTCCAATCCTATACATTTCCCTCTTGGGACTGCCTTTGCAGTATCCCACAAGATTTGATAGTTTGTGTCTTCGTTATCATTTTGTTCCAAAAATTTGGTGATTTCCTTCTTTTTTTTTAATTTTTTAATTTTTATTTTTTATTTAATCATAGTGTACATTAGTGCAATCATGGGGTACAGTGTGCGGGCTTCATATATAATCTGAAATATTATCATCCAACTGTTTGACATAACCTTCATGGGATTTTTCTCATTTATTGTGTGAAAACATTTGTGTTCTGCATTTAGTATGTATCACCTGTCCCTTCTAATATGCACCATAAGTGTGATCCCACCATTTACCCTCTCTCCATCCACCTTCACCCTCCTCTTCCCTCCCTTACCCCTTTCCCCATCTTCTTGTGCTATAATTGGGTTATAGCATTCATATGAAAGCTATAAATTAGTTTCATAGTGGAGCTGTATACATTGGATACATTTTCTTCCATTCTTGAGATACTTTGCTAAGAAGAATGTGTTCCAGCTCCATCCTTGTAAATATGAAAGTGGTAAAGTAACCATCTTTCTTTAAGGCTGCATAATATTCTATGGTATACATGTACCACAATTTATTAATCCATTCGTGGATCGATAGGCACTTGGGTTTCTTCCATGCCTTAGTAATTATGAATTGGACTACAATAAACAACCTGGTACAGATTTCTTTGTCATAATGTGATTTTTGGTCTTCTGGGTATATACCAAGTAAAGGAATTATAGGATCAAATGGCAGGTCTATTTTTAGATTTCTGAGTATTCTCCAAACGCCTTTCCAAAAGGAAAGTATTAGATTGCATTCCCACCAGCAGTGTAGAAGTGTTCCCTTTTCCACACCAACATCTCTGGTTTGGGGATTTTGTGATATGGGCTAATCTCACTGGAGTTACATGATATCTCAAGGTAGTTTTGATTTGAATTTCTATGATGATTAAGGATAGTGAGCATTTTTTCACGTGTCTGAAGGCCATGCGCCTATCTTCTTTAGAGAAGTTTCTCTTCAGATCCTTTGCCGATCCTGAGAAGGGATCACTTGTTCTTTTCTTGCTAATATGTTTGAGTACTCTGTGGATTCTGGTTATTAAGCCTTTGTTGGAGGCATAACCTGCAAATATTTTCTCCCATTCTGAGGGCTGTCTGCTTACTATATTTACTGTGTTCTTGGCTGTGCAGAAGCTTTTTAGTTTCATCAGGTCCCAGTAGTGTATTTTTGATACTGCTTCAATTGCCTGGGTGGTCCTCCTCATAAAGTATTCACCCAGGCCAATTCTTTCAAGAGTTTTCCCTGCACTTTCTTCTAGTATTTTTATAGTTTCATGTCTTAAGTTTAAGTCTTTAATCCAGCATGATTCTATCTTCGTTAGTGGTGAAAGGTGTGGGTTCAATTTCAGTCTTCTACAGGTTGCCAGCCAGGTCTCCCAGCACCATTTGTTAAAAAGGGAGTCTTTTCCCCCACTGAATGTTTTTAATTGGCTTGGCAAAGACCAAATAACAGTAAGTAGTTGGGTTCATCTCTTGGTTCTCTATTCTGTTCCAAACATCTACCTCTCTGTTTTTGTGCCAGTACCATGCTGTTTTGATCACTATCAATTTATAGTAGTCTCAGGTCTGGTAGCATGATTCCTCCTGTTTTGTTTTTATTTCTACGTAATGTTTTGGATATTCGAGGTTTTTTCTGATTCCATATAAAATGAAGTATTATTTGTTCTGAGATCTTTAAAATATGACAATGGAGCTTTAATAGAAATTGCATTAAAATAGTATATTGCTTTGGGTAGTATGGGCATTTTAACAATATTGATTCTTCCCAGCCATGAGCATGGTATGTTTTTCCATTTGTTGACATGCTCACTGATTTCTTTTCTTAGAGTTTCATAGTTCTCTTCATAGAGATCTTTCACATCCTTTGTTAGGTAGACTCCCAAATATTTCATCTTCTTTGGCACTACTGTGAAAGGAATAGAGTCCTTGACTATTTTTTCAGCTTGGTTGTTGTTGGTGTATATAAAGGCTACTAATTTATGAGTGTTGATTTGTAGCCTTAGACACTGCTGTATTCCTTTATCACTTCTTAAAGTTTTATAGTAGAATCCTTGGTGTTTTCCAGATATACAATCATATCATCTGCGAAGAGTGAAAGTTTAATCTCTTCTGACCCTATGTGGATACTCTTGATCACCTTTTCTTCCCTAATTGTAATGGCTAAAACTTCCATTACAATGTTAAAGAGCAATGGAGATAATGGGCAATATGGCCTGGTGGGAATGGTTTCAATTTAACTCCATTCAATATGATATTGGCTGTGGGTTTCCTGTAGATGACCTCTATCAGTTTAAGAAATGTTCCTTTAATACCAATTTTCTTTAGTGTTCTGATCATGAAGGGATGCTGGATATTACCAAAAGCTTTTTCTGCATGAAAGAAAAATTGAAAGAATCATATGGTCTTTATTTTTTAATTTGTTTATGTGCTGAATTACATTTATAGATTTACATATGTTGAGCCAGCCTTGAGATGCTGGGATAAAGCCCACTTGGTCATGATGTATAATTTGTTTGATGTGTTGCTGGATTCTGTTTGCTAGGATTTTATTGAATATTTTTGCATCAATATTCATTAGTGATATTGGTCTATAATTTTCTTTTCTTGTTGGGTCTTTTCCTTATTGGTTTAAGGATCAAGGTGATGTTTGCTTCATAGAATGTGTTGGGTAGTATTCCTTCTTTTTCTATATTTTGGAAAAGGTTGAATAATATAGGTACTTGCTCTTCTTTAAAGGTTTGGTAGAATTCTGACATGAAGCCATCTGGTCCAGGTCTTTTCTTTTTAGGGAGCTTTTTTATGTAGTTGATGCTATTTCAGAACTTGATATTGGCCTCTTCAACATTTCCACTTCATTCTGGCTAAGTCTTGGAAGGTGGCATGCTTCCAAGTATTGGTCAATTTCCTTCAGATTTTCATATTTCTGAGAGTAAAGTTTCTTGTAGTATTTGTTAAGGGTTTTCTGAATTTCTAAGGAGTCTGTTGTTATTTCTTCTTTACCAATTCTGATTGATGAGATTAGAGATATAACTCTTTTTTTCTCTTTAAGTTAGCCAAAGGTTTATTTATCTTATTGACCTTTTCAAAAAACCAACTTTTTGATTTATTGATCTGTTGTATAATTCTTTTATTTTCAATTTTATTTAATCCTTCTCTAATTTTGGTTATTTCTTTTCTTCTGCTGGGCTTGGGATTGGAATTTTCTGCCTTTTCCAGTTGTTTAAGATGTCCCATTATGTTGTTAACTTCCTCTCTTTCCATTCTCTGGAGGAAGGCTTGTAGTGCTATAAATTTCCCTCTAAGGACTGACTTTGCAGTATCCCAGAGGTTCTGATAATTTGTGTCTTCATTGTCATTTTGTTCCAAAAATTTGGAAATTTCCTGCTTAATCTAGTCAATGACCCATCTGTACTTCAGCATGAAGTTGTTTAGCTTCCATGTTTTTGTTTGAGTGTGCAGATTATTGTTGTTATTGAGTTCAACTTTTATTCCATGATGGTCTGAGAAGATGCAAGGAATAATTTCTTTCTTTCTTTCTTTCTTTCTTTTTTTTTTTAATTTGCTGAGGTTAGACTTGTGACCTAAGATGTCATCAATTTTGAAGTATGATCCGTGGGTTGATGAGAAGAATGTGTATTCAGTTTTGTTGGGTTGAAATGTTCTATAGATGTCTGTTAAATCCAAATGTTGAATTGTTAAGTTTAAATCTAAAATTTCTTTGTTTAACTTCTTTTTGGAGGATCTGTCCAGCATTGCTAAAGGAGTGTTAAAATCTCCGATTAGTATGGAGCTGGAGGACATCAAGTTACTCATGTCTGTTAGAATTTCTCTTATAAATTGAGGCACATTCTGGTTGGGTGCATAAATATTAATAATTGAAACTTCATCATTTTGAGTATTAACTTTAACAAATATAAAATGCCCATCTTTATCTTTACTTACTTTGGTTGGTTTAAAGCCTATTATATCTGCAAATAAGATTGCAACACCTGCTTTTTTCTGCTTTCCATTTGCCTGGATTATAGATGATCATCCCTTTACTTTGAGTCTATGTTTATCTTTTAAGGTAAGATGAAATTCTTGTATGCAGTAGATATCTGGTCTAAGTTTTTGTATCCAGTCAGCCAACCTGTGCCTCTTTAGAGGACAATTTAAACCATTCACATTAATTGAAAAAAATGATAAGTCTTTTGAAAGTGAAGAGGGTATTTTTTATCCTTTAGCCATTATGGAGTTTGGAATTTGGTTGAAATTTTCTGAGTGAGTTTACTTTTGTAGTGGAGGTTTGCACTGGTCATTATGGAGGATAGGTCTGAGAATATCCTGGAGAGCTGGTTTAATTAAGGCAAATTTCTTCAACATATGGATGTCATTAAAGTATTTAATTTCTCCATGATAGATGAAACTCAGTTTGGCTGGATATAGGATCCTGGGTTGGAAGTTATTTTATTTTGGGAGGTTAAATGTCAATGACCACTCCCTTATAGCTTGAAAGGTTTGAGCAGAGAGATCTGCAGTTATTCCAATATTCTTCCCCTTGTAGGTAATGGTTTTCTTGTGTCTGGTTGCTTTCAGAATCTTCTCCTTCATATTAACTTTAGTGAAGTTGACTATGATGTGCCTGGGGGATTTCTTATCTGGGTTGAGTCATGCTGGGGTTCTGAAACTGTCTGCTATCTGAATTTCAGAGTCTCTAAGCATGTCTGGAAAATTTTCATAATCTCAAGAAGAAGGGACTCTCTGTCTTGTGAAGCCAGTTCATCACTTACAGGTATCCCTAAAAAATGAATATTTTTTTCTTTGAGTTATCCCAGAGCTCTCTGAGAGAATGATCCATTTTTGCCTTCCATTTCTCTTTCTCTTTGAGCATTTGGGAGCATTCAAAAGCTCTGTCTTCAGTGTCAGAAATCCTTTCTTCTGCTTGCTCCATTCTGTTACTGAGAGCTTCTACTGTATTTCTCAGATCTTTGAGGGCTGCAAGTTCTTGTCTCAATGTGTCAAAATCTTTGATCATTTGTCTTTGAATCGGTTGAATTCTTGAGACATCTTCTGAATTAATCCTACCTCCATCTTTACTTCCATTTTGTTGATCTTGTTTGCAATCCAAATTCTAAATTCAATTTCAGACATCTCAGCTATCTGTTTGGGGATGGGATCCTCTGGTTTAGCTGGTTTGTCATTCCTTGGGGGGAGTCGAACTGTTCTGTTTATTCATGTTGCCAGAGTTTTTCCACTGATTCCACCCCATGATTGTTTTTCAGCATTTAGCTTGATGAACAGGTCAGGTGAAATTGGACTGGAAACTTCTACGGTTGTGGTTGACCAGCCCTTCACCTAGGAACTGGGACTGGTGACTGCAGCTTTTCCTCTACAATTGTGCAAAGTACCTGTACAGTACTACAGTCTGTGACTCTAGAGGCCTGCTCTGTGTAATGGGGTTAGGTGGCTCTGTCTTGTATTCAGCTGATCTCTGTCTGATCCTAGTGAATCAGTAACCCTGGGTTGCAGTCTGCGCTTCAGTGAAATGCAAGCAGCTAGGATGTCCCTTCCCCCACTGGTAATATCTGGAAGAGGACAATCAAACCTTCCCAGTACAGAAAAACCTGGGACCCACCTTGGAGGGTCCTATGACAATTTGTCCAGTTCAAGAGTTTCCAACTAATTGTCCCTGACAGCCCCCCACTCACTAGCTGGAGAGTTCAAGAGTACTCCAGCAACTAGATGTTAAGGGTCTATTGGCAGCTCGAGTGTGATTTGAGCACCTTTGGTGCTCTGAGGAGTCAGAAATGCCCATCCAGTAGGAGGTTTAGAGCCAGGGGGTTGATGCCTCTTACCTCACCTTGGTCATCCTTCACCACCGGACTCTGGTCACCCTAATCTCTGGTAGTCGCTCTGGCAGTCTCTGTTAACCCAGTCTGTGGTCCTACTCTGTCCAATAAGCAAATGTGCCCGGGCTATGTGACTGCCAGAGTGCCAGAGTGAAAGTGAGGTTGTTGCCTTATCTTTGTGGTTACCACAATCTACCACCATCCAGCAGGGGAGGCTGAAGTCTACATGCCTCAGGTGCTCAATGGCAGCTGAAGAATGTTCCACCTGAGCTCAGTCCAAACCTGAGGATATCCAGGCAGCAAAAGAATTTCTCCCTCGGCCATTGTACCTTTGTTGCCACTGTTCTACAGTACTGGAATCCCTACAGGGCAAGGTCTGATTCCCTCTGGAAGGCCACAGAGTTGGGGAGATGACTCTTCAGAGTTAGACCCCAACAGGATCACGCTACTAATGCTGAAGTTGGGTGGGAGGTGCCTCCTCTTAGGTTTGTGCACCTCAGCAGCTTCCGAGACTCCCCCTGGAGTGCAGGAACCCAAGTCTCTGACTGCTGCTGAGTTACTCTTTTTCTTTAAACAGGTCAGTCACCTTTCCCTCTATGACTTCCTGTACAGTTACTGGATTTCCAGGTACAGCACAGCTATACAGCCACCATCTATACAATGCCCGGTCCTAGCTAAGAAATACAGACAATCTGGATTATGGAGGAGTTGGACTTCTAGACTGCCAGACTGAGTGGAAGGGGTAGACTGAAGGATCAAGATGGCAAGGAAAACATTCATTCAAATTTCCTACCAGACAAGGGAGTTCCTAGACTCTCAGTACGGGCTCTCTTGAGAAGGAGTCCTAACTTCCAGCAATTCCCTCTGGTGGGGTGAGGAAGGAGAGCCTCAGTTTATTGCTCACCAGCAGAGATCACACAGTAAGCAAGCAGCTCTCTTAGGGCAGAGGACAGCCACACAACCTCTTTGGGATGATATCTGTACTGAAAATAGTTTCTTTGGGGTCAAGGCTTGCCTCAGCAGGGAAGATGAGCAATTATCTATCTCATCTCTCAGCTCAGCTCCCCTCCTTTGGCTTAGTTGGGTTGTTTCTGGCTGTTATATCTCCCTCCAGATTGGAGCCTCGGTTGGGGGCTGTCTACAATCAGCCATTATACCCCATTCCCCCTTGTTTTTGTTGGATGTAAAAATTGGAGTTAGGGAAAATAGCCAACCCAAGGATTTAACAGAACACCAATCACATTGAGACCAAATGAACTAATAAACAGATAAAAAGGCTACCAGACACACAGGCCCACAGATGAACGCACAGTCAAAAACACATAGACATACAGACAAAACCAAACAAACAAACAAAACAAAATAAAAATCTACAATAAAAATAATGATAATTGTAAAATAATTGAAAAAAAAAAGCCTTTAAAAAATCTGATGTAATCACTCTCAGAAACCATACGAAGGGAAGAAGAGGAAGAGAGAAAGAAAAAAAAAGTAGTGTTCATAAAAGCGTTAAAAAAAGGGCGGCTCCTGTGGCTCAGCGAGTAGGGCGCCGGCCCCATATACCGAAGGTGGCGGGTTCAAGCCCGGCCTCGGCTGAACTGCAAAACAAAAAAATAGCCGGGCACTGTGGCGGGTGCCTGTAGTCCCAGCTACTAGGGAGGCTGAGGCAAGAGAATCGCTTAAGCCCAAGAGCTGGAGGTTGCTGTGAGCAGTGTGA
>CAUYON010062811.1:0-40875 GCA_963573935.1 Arctocebus calabarensis | reverse complement strand
GGGAGGGGACGTGCACTCTTCCTGTCAGATGAATTTTGTACCTGAAGCGTGCTTTCTTGGGGTTGCAGCCAGTCTCAGCAGAGGTAATCCGCAGAAATCACTGCTCTCTCTTGGCTGGGCTCCCAGTATTCAGCTTAATTGAACAGTTTCTGGATGTTATCTTCCCTTTTGGACAGGAGCCTTTTTCAGAAGCTGTTTCCAGTCAGCATTCTTGCTCTGCCCCCCCCCCCCCAAAGTTGGGTTTTATTCAAAAATTTCTTGGTGAGTTTACTCAGAGTCAGAGCATTGTGCTGGTTGTTGTGGAGGATGGGTCTGAGAATATCCTGGAGAGCTGGTTTAGTTATGGAAAATTTCTTCAACATGTCTATGTCATTGAAGTATTTGATTTCTCCCTCACAAATGAAACTCAATTTAGCTGGACAGAGGATTCTTGTCTGGAAGCTGTTTTGTTTTAGGAGACTGAAGGTCAATGACCATTATTTTCTGGCTTGAAATGTTTCAGCTGAGAGATATGCAGTCATTCTTATATTTCTTCCTTTGTAGGTGATGCTTTTCTTATATCTGGCTGCTGCAGAATTTTCTCCTTTGTTTTAATTTTGGCAAAGTTAATCAAATGTGCCTAGGAGATACTTTATTTGGATTGAGTCTTGCTGGGGTTCTGAAACTGTCTGCTATCTGAAGTTCTGTATCTCTTGTAATGCTTGGGAAATTCTCCTCCAAAATTTCTTGGAGTAGAGCATCTGTAAGTTTAGAACCATTCTCTTCTCCTTTGAGAATTCCTATAAGACTAATGTTTGATGTTTTGGAGTGATCCTACAGCTCTCTCAGGAAATGATCAGTTTTTGCTCTCCATTTGTCTGCCTCTTTGAGTGTTTGGGAATGTTCAAAAGCATTGTCTTCAGTTTTAGAGATCTTTTCTTCTGTCTGGTCAACTCTATTACTGAGGGATTCTACTGTATTTTGGAGCTCCTCAGTTTTTCATTTCCTGGAGCTCTGCTATCTCTTTTCTTATTATGTCCATATCTTTGGTGTTTGGGCTTTGAATTCATTAATTTCTTGAGACATAGAACTACTCTTTGGAATTCAATTTCTATCTTTTCTCCTATTCTATTTATCTTATTTGAAATTTTCTGATTTCTGACATTGCTGCCATTTGTCTATGCTTGGCATCTTCTGTTGTATCTCCTTTGTCATTTCTTTGGGGGGTTGATTTACTCTGGTTATTCATGTTGCCAGTGTTCTTCTGTTGGGTCCACACTATGTTTATTTTCCACCATTTGGTTATCAGAACTGGTAGAGTGAGATTGAATTGGGGTTCCCAGGTAGTAGAGATAGCCCCTTACCAAAGCGCTAGGCTTTGTAATTGTGGTTTATGTAATTGTACCTTATAAAGGCCCTTTTCAGAGTTTTAGCTGGAGACTCTGAGGACTTACTTGGTGAGATAGCTCAAGCTAGCTCTGTTTTGATATTAGCCAACATTTACCCTATCCTAAGAAACCACAGAATTAGGTTTAAATCTTGACTCTGAAGAGATACAAACAGCTATGAAGCACAGCCCCCACCCTTCAGTTCTTTTCCACTACAGAACTTCACTGGTCAACCTCAGAATGACCCTAACTGGACAGCCCCAGACACGGGTTCCATCTGCATTGTCTCAGGCAGTTCAAACTCTGCCCAACAGAGAGGAATTCAAGGGTCTCCAACAGCACAATTGGAGCCAGGGATCCACACTTCCACCTGCCAGACTCAGTCTACACTGTTGTCTGCTTCTCTGCTCGTAGGCCCATCTGGAGCCAGGAGCCATGCCCCCACCCACCAGTCTCAGTCCACATCTAGCTAGCCTGTGCTTGCCAGACCGGTTGGAGTCAGGGGACCATGCCCTGGCCTGCCAGTGTCAGTCTATTGCCTGGCAAGCCTCTGTTCATGGACTCTGTTGGAGTCAGGGCACCATGCCCGGCCCTCAGGTCTCAGTCCACACACAGCTAGCCTCTGCTGGCCAGACCAGTTGGAGTCAGGGGGCAATGCCTCCACCTGCCAGTTTCAGTCCACTGCCTGGCAAGCCTCTGTTCACAGGCTCTTTTAGAGTAAGGGCACCACACTCTGTCCCCAGGTCTCAGTCCTCACCTGGTAAGCCTCTGCTCATCAGTCCTGCTGGAGACAGTGGACCATGCCCTGGCCTTCAGGTCTTGATTCACACCCAGTAAGCCACTGCTTGAGGGTTCTGTTGGAATCAGGGGACCACACACTTGCTCTCAGGTCACAGTCCATGCCTACCTAGCTTCTGCTTGTAGGCCCAGCAGGGGCTAGGGACCAGCCCTGTCTGCTGAACTCAGTTCACATGGGGCAACTAGTCTCTCACTGTAGGTGCCACCAGAGCTGAGGGTTCTGTACCTTGTTCTGCCAGACACAGCCCAAACTGAGGGTCAACACTACCACTGGCTGGGTGTAGTCATAACCTGGGGACTGCTCCTCCTCCCATCGAGTGTCTCTTTCTTCCTGCACCCTCTTTCTTACCTCTTAGTCACAGATTCCATCCTGATGGAGGTTCACACTATGCCCAGTTCTCTCAGGACAAGACCACACACTCTGTGCTCTGCAGGGGGCAGAACTTCAGACTGTCATGTGAGGGAGGAAAGAATGGACTGGGAGTTTTGACTTGAGGGGGAAAATATCTGTTCAATTTTATGACTGGCAGGGTGGTGGCTAGGTTCATAAGTGGGACCTCCGTGGAGAAAGAGACCTGGAGTTTAGTGGCTCTCTCCAGCAAGGTAAAATGAGAGGTCTTTTGTTTCCTGCCCATTCACAGATAGCCTGCAGCAGGCTGCTGCTTGGGGGAAGGGTCTCTCGTCCTCTAGTCAATAGGCTTTGTACATGTAATTTGGTTTCTTAGATGCTCTTCCTTGGAGTTACAGCTTGCCAAACTTTTTTCTTGGCTCAGCGCGTTCAATTCCATCCAGTTTTTCTTCTTCTGCTTAGGAGTTTCTACCAAGGGTTACTCCCAGAATTCCCAACGGGTGCTGTGGTTTTTCACAGTTCTCTGTTTCTGTCCCTGCTGCTTCCTGTTGCTTATCTATCTATCTATCTATCTATCTATCTATCTATCTATCTACACACACATATATATCCATCTCTAAAAATAGCTGGATATTGTGCCACCTGTACACCTGTAGTCCCAGCTTCTTGGGAGGCCAAAGCAAGAGAATTGCTTGAGCCCAAGAGTCTGAGGTTGCTGTGAGCTATGACTCCACAGCACTCTACCAAGGGCACCACTAGTGAGACTCTGTCTCAAAAAAAGAAAAAAAGAAAGAAAAGAAAGAAAGAAAATAGTGTGGAATTTCCTTTAAAAATTAAAATGATACTATCATACAAATCAGCAATTCCCCCCTTCTGGATATATAAATCCAAAAGAATCAGGATCATGAGGAGATATCTGCACTTCCACGTTCATTACAGCATTATTCACAATAGCCAAGATATGGAAACAATCCAAGTGTCCATTGATGGATTAATTGATAAACAAAATGTGGTATAGAAGCCAAAGGAAAAAAATTCCTCTATGCCTTCTGAAATTTTGCTGAAAATTCAGGTGACAAAAGGCAGATTAATAGGAGAAAATAAATACAAATTTATTAATATGCATGGGAGTTTTGTAAAATATAAGAACTCAGAGAAATGGCCAGATAGTTGATATTTTTATCCTATATTGCTGTTACAGAAAGAATAGGGCTTGGATCATGGCAAAACAGGTCACGGGAGGGTGAGAAGAGGAGGCTTGGCTAGCACAAGTGACCTTGTTATGCTCCTAAAACCTCATAGGTAGCAGCCCTCAGAGAGGATAGATGGTAAACGTTTCTTTCATACCTTTGAAGGTGTCAGACTCTCCATTAATCTGTCTTAGGTCCAAATGTAGGAAGGCCTGTGAGCAAGCCTGCCCAATCAGGGCAGATTCTCTCCAGATGCAAATCTTCCCCTCCAAAGACTGGTTTGCAGGGCTACTTCTTTTTGCAGGCCCTCTGAATAGCCATCTCAAAATATGTAAAAGGAGCGTACTTGGGGGTGAAATATTTTGGTTTCCTTTAGTGGAAGCAATGGAATATTACTTAGGCTTATAAAAGAAGAAAATCCTGTCATTTGTGACAGCATGTGCTTATGAACCTGGAGGACATTATGCTGTGTGAATTAAGCCAGATATAGACAAATAGGCTCATACCTGTAATCCTAGCAATCTTGGGAGTTTGAGACCAGCCTGAGCAAGAGTGAGGCTCTGTCTCTACTAAAGATAGAAAAATTAGCCAGGCATCATGGTGGGCACCTGTAGTCTCACTACTGGAGAGGCTGGGGCAGGAGGGTCATTTGAACCCAGGAGCTTGAGGTTGTTGTGAGGTAGACTGATGTCATGGCACTCTAGCTTGGGCAAGAGAGTGAGACTGTGTCTCAAAAAAAGAAAAAGGAGAAGAAGAAGAAGAAAGAGAAGAAAAAGGAAGAGAAGAAGAAGAAGAAGAAGAAGAAGAAGAAGAAGAGGAAGAGGAAGAGGAAGAGGAAGAGGAAGAGGAAGAGGAGGAGGAGGAGGAGGAGGAGGAGGAGGAAGGGGAAGAGGAAGGGAAGAAGAAGGAGGAGGAGGAGGAGAAGGAAGAAATACTGCGTAATTCCATTTACATGAAATGTCTCACATAGTCAAACTTGTACAATCAGAGAGTAGAATAGTGATTATCAGGGGATGGGGTGAGCAGGAATTGGGTGTTATTGTTCAAAGAGTATAAAGTTTCAGTTAGGCAAGATGCATAAGTCTTAGAGATATGCACAGAATAGTATCTATAGTTAACAAAACTACAATGTACACTAAAAAATTTGCTCTGAGGGTATATCTTTTATAAGTGTTCTTATCACTAAAAATAAATAAACAAGTAAATAAATAAATTGGTCCAGGAGAAAATGTTCAGAGGTGATAGATATGTTTATGGCATTGATCATGGTGATGGTTTCATAGGTGTATACTTACCTGTAAACTGACCAAGTTGTATATATTAAATATGTGCCAATTTTTGTATGTCAATCATACCTTGGCAAAGTGTTTTTTAGAAAAAAGCAATATGGTACTTTGCACTTCAAAATTTGTTAAGGGGGTAGATCTTGTGTTAAATATTCTCATCATAGCAATAAAAAGAAAAGGAGCTTTGGAAGGTGTTGGGTATGCCTATTTCCTTGATTGTGGTGAGTGTATCATAGGTGTTTGCATATGTCCAAACTCACTAACTAGTACACGTTAAATCTGTGCAGTTCTTTGTCTATCAATTATACCTCAATAAGGCTGTTAATTTTTTTTTTTATAAAAAGAAAGGTGGATGATGTCGATCTGCAGTCTGTGTCTAGGGAAGAGACATAGTTTAGAGAGGGAATAGGAAGAAAAGAAGAGAGAAAATGAGATAGAGATATGTTGGGGCAGAAGGTGACAGCTAATTAGGGACTGTGGGCCAGATGATGAATCAGTTTAATAGTCTCACTGAAGTAGATGAGGCCACATGTTGAGAACATATTGGGGAAAAAGAGAATGTCTGAAGTAGCCACTGTGGAGAGTTGGCCTAAAGTAAGAGGAAAACATGACAAATAAAGCAGATCTGCCTGGGATGGCATTTAGTGGCTTGGAAGAGAAGCAGAGAAATTGGCTACAGATGGGGATGGGAGCTATAGACATAGTGAGAATCAGAGAGACCAGGGACTCATAGAATCAAATTATACAATATTAGAGATGTTGAAAATGGAAGTCTTTCTAATTTAATTGCGGAGTTTATGCAATTGAGGTCCTGAAGGGAGTGGGCCAGGGTCAGTCAGCTAATTGGTAGCAGACCAGGGACAGGTGATGGCATTTGAGAATCTGGTTGTGGCCAACAGAAATGGACTCCAGATGACTTGAGCAAAAAAAGGGCATAATGGATGCTGGGAATTCTTATAATTCAAAGGAAAGCTGAAGAAACAGGCTTAGGAAGTTGGGGACCAGGGTGATCTGAAATCCAAGTGGCAGGAACAAATACAATCCCTTCAGGGCACTGCTGTGGGACAAATGATCCAATCATTTCCCTATAACTTTTTATTTCTCTCTACTCAAGATTCAAATTCCTGTGAAAAATGAGCAGATTGACTAAGTTCTAAAGGATGAGTTGATAGGTTCATCAAGACTGAATACAATGGGGGAGAAGCAATTTTTCTCATAGTAGTTTTATTACCAGAAGGTAGTTGAATGCAGAGAGTTGAAAATCACAGCTATTCCATTCAGTACTGTTATGACAAGGTGATACAGTATAGTGGCTAAGATCAGACACTCTGGAGCCAGACATCCTATTCTACTCTAGGTATCTTAGGCAAAATACATTAGAAGCCTCCATGCCTTAGTTTCTCCATTTGTATAATGAGTGTAAGAGGATTAACTCCACAGGGTTGTTGAGATGATCAGATGAGTTAATATCTGTGAAGTATAATGTACCCATCAAGTAAGTGCTATCAGAGGGTTAGCCATTATAGCCATTTTTAAACGAATGATGTTCTCCCCACCCTACTATATAGTTGCCATAAAGGGCAGATCTGGCTATGGCTCTTTCCAGCCATTTGTTCTCAGGTTGTTTTTTATTGATCATCTGTCCCCTCACCAGCAACCTGCAAGATAGCTGATGCAGGATAAAGTAAACTTTTGGCAAAAGATAGCAATTCTATTTTTCAACTCTGTAGCTAAGAACATCTCCCAGGCAACTGTGATTTCAAGGTAGCTGTGGTGAGAAAACACATAGATTTTTAGAGTCTGAAGTCCTCAGTTCTAATCCTAGCCCTGGTACTTGTCTATTCCTTAACTTGGGCAAATTAATAAACACATCTGAGCTTTGGTTTACTTGCTGGGGAATAGGGGTAATAATGTTCTCTTTACAAAGTTAGGGGTGATGTCTAAATGGAGTAATGAATGAGAGAGGCATGTAAACTCTAAAGTAATATACAAATAATAGGTGTCCATTTTGAGTTGCTATGAAGAAATACGTTAAGGTGGGTAATTTATAAAGAGGTTTATTAGACTCATAGTCTGTAGGCTATATGAGAAAGGTGGCGCTGGCACCTGCTTCTTTCTGGTCAAGGCCTGAGTCCAGTCATGGTAGAAGAGGAAAGGGCTGCAGAGATCACATGGAGAGAGAGGAAACAAAAGAAAGAGTGGGAAAGGTGCCAGGCACTTTTCAATCAGTTCTCATGAGAACTAATAGAACAAGAATCATTCATTACATTGAGAATGGGACCAAGTCATTCATAAGAGATCTGCTCCCATGACCAAATCATTTCCTATTAAGCCCCACATCCATCACTGGGGATCAAATTTCAACATGAGGTTTCGGGGGACAAACATGCAAACTAAAGCAGTGTCCTACCTGGTTGTGACATATACTGACAGGGTGAAAATTGTCTTCCTCTAATGAGGTTGTTCCCATAGAAGAAGCCAGTTCTCAACATCGGTAGCGGAGTACAGGTATTTGGCACATACCAAGTAGATGTCTCCCAGGAAGGTGGAACTTTTGATGGCCCCTGTAGAGGAGAAAAGAAGAAAGTCCTGGTAGTCAGAATTTCCTTACCATCGGGGTTATTAATAAGCATCAGCCTGCTACATGAATGCAACTAACTGATGGCAACAGTGTTTCCTAGGCACTGGGGTCACAATAACATAAGAATGTCACTATAATGTATTTGAATCAAGACTGAGTAATTTGGTTTGGGCTAAAATATCATTTGCATGGGCTGTAGTTTTGATACCTTATTTGTCAAATGAAGGGATTGGATGGCCACTGTGTGACTTTGGGCAAGTCATTTCATCACGGTTTCCTTGTTTATAGAATGCAGGAGTGGGACTGAATGATCTGTACATCGCTTCTGATTTCTGAATCCCTTCTTTATTTCTTTTGAGGCACTTATCATAACTTGTAGTTATTTATTTGTTTACTTTAAGTTTTGGATTATTGAGCTCACTTGGATGTACCTGCCATGAAGGTAGAGACTATGACTATTTTGCCTACTGTTCTATCTGGCTAATGCTTAACATACAGTACCTGCTCAACAATGATTTAATAAGTAGTGAGTATGATTTTGTGGTTCAATAAGGATGAGCTGTAATTTTTCTGGAGGTTGGTGGATTTGTGAGTCTATTTAGTATACATGGTCTTGATATCTTTTTGTACACATGGGATTGCTCAGCAGTAATATTAAATTGACATTTTAGAAAAATACCCAGCCCTGAATCATGCAGATGTACCACAATTTTGTGGTACATTTGTATAAGGTCAATTTTAAAGATATGGGAATTTCAACATACATATTTTGATATATGAATGGGGCTGAGTCCATTTTGGTAAGCACATATGTGTCAGAGAACTTAGCTTCAGCCCCTGCCTATAGCCACTACCACTCCATAATGTCACTTACATGGTGTTTTTATATCTGGCATTTGATGTATGTGTGAACACTTGAGCTTATATTGTTGTTTGGTCTGTAAAGGGGAAAATGAAACAAAAATATATTGACTTTGACCTTGAGATCATCAATTGAGCCTAAACAGGTTTACAAAAGAAGCTTTTAGTTTCTTAAAGATATTAAGACTGCTTAGAGCACTAAAAGAGCAGAGGCCCAGACCAATTACATCTCATTTTATGAGCCCTGGCCAGGCTATATATTTGATTCTTGTTGTTTGTCCTCACAGAGTCTTTGTTTTTTCATAAATCAAGAGCAATCAGTCATGGGAACATGAAATTCCATCTGGATGGCCTTTTCATTCAGCTTCTGATGAAACAGAATAGTAGCTATGAGTAATCAGCAAATGGACCCCATCAGGTATGGCCATGTGCACATCCACAGGGGCTGAATCTGAACTCTGGGGACTTAATCCGTGTTGTGCTGCTATGACAGAATGCCTGTGACTGAGTAATCTATAAATAATAGAAGTTTACGTTTCACCTTTCTGGAGGCTGAGAAGTCCAGTGTCAAGGAGCTGGAATCTTGAGAGGTTTTTGTACTTTATTGTGCCATGGCAGAAAGGCAAAATCGCACACATGAGGGGAGGGAGCTGAACTTGCCTGTTTATAAAGAACCCACGCACAAGATGACAAACCCACTCCTGTGATGATGGCATTAATTCATTCATGAGGCCTAATCACCTCTTAAAAGTCTCACCTTTCAACACTTGTACTGGAGATTAAATTTCCCAGTTATGAACTTTGGTGGACACATTCAAATCATAGCATTGAGCCTCCGCCTTATATTTAAAAGGCGCTAATAATAAGCATAACCATGACTTGGGAGAGTCTGAAAGGCTGCCTGTGCTTTCCTAACATCCAACCTCACAGCAGCAGGGAAGAGGCTCTAATCTGGAGAGACTGCCATGGGACTTTGCTAGCCTAAAGTTTATAGGATATGCTTTTTTGAGAGAAAGGAAAATGTCTCTATTGAGTTTGCCACCTGGTGTCTTGAAATATAATCTTTCTTTCTGATAACCCTTATTCAAAAGTCAACATTTGGATAATGGCTTTCTTAATAAAATTGTGTAGGTTGATTCCAAACCTGAATATTCCAGATATACTTTTAGAGTGCAGAGTAGAAAAACAGGAAATATGTGGTAACATGGAAAGACAAGTTGAGTAGAGGACTGTGTAAGGTTAACATCAGAAAATAATCTCCTTGTAGTAAACTTCATTGTTGCTGAGTATTCAAGGCAGTAGAATTTGCATTTTTTGGTTAGTACATTCAGTAATAATAGCCTTATCTATGGGCACAGTCTAGAAACTTCCAATTCCAGTTCTATTTCTTCTGCTTTTCCTCAGCAGGAAGTTTATTTTAGGATAAGAACAAAAAGCCCTTGGCTCACAGGGCTGAAAACTGAGTAAGCAGAGCCAGCCAGTAATGGATGGTGGAGGAAGAGATTTAAAACATTCTATCCTGGGCTATAAAAACTAGCACCTACAACCTCTTAGAGATCATAAAAACTAGCACCTACAACCTTGGGATCATAACTCTAGAAATGTGCTTTCTATTTGTTTGTAGGAAATGGGCCAGGAAAGTGTTTATTGAACACCTTTTAGGCATAAAAGCAAATTGTGAGAGAGGAAGAGGAGACCAGGAGCCAGCACTGGGAATGATCAATGTTGCTGAGCAAAACCAACATCTCAGCCTGTTATCGATGGATTACCAGTGAACTGCTTTCCACAAGAGAGTGCATGGTTACATATGCATTTCAGAAAGGTCATACGGGAATAGTGGTGAGCTCAGAACGGTGAAGACTGGGTTAGAGGGAAAAGCTGAGGATGATTTGCAGCAGCAGAAAGGGATGGATGGGTGGAGCAACCTGATGAGACCTTTTGGGGGTAGATTCAACAGATTTAATGATTCATGGAAAGTGAAGGTAAAAGAGAGGGTGTGAGCTTTCTAGCCTCATGCCATATTTCAAGATGACAAGCACAGGGGATTTTGAGTTTGATATGACTACAGAACATTGAGGTAATGATCAGTAAGCAGATGGAAATAATGATGTAGAGTATAGTAGAAAGTTGGGGGTGCATGAGAACATGAGGGTAAGGTTAGGTCAATGAAATAGCCAATTTCAAAACTGTTGTCACTGGACATTCTTCCTCAAATGGCAGCTATGCTCACAAATCTTTTTACTCTTTCCAACAGTGACTTCTCTTCAAAGAAATCCTGAAAAAGAGGAAACAAATATGCCCAAACAGTGAGCAGAAGAAGATTGGGGTGTGATTATTCACCTGTGCATTATGGCAACAGAACTAATGATTCAATCTGCAGAGACCCTGGCCAGTGAGGATGTTGTTCATAAAGTACACATTACGTTGGAACCTGGTCTGCATCAAGGCCACCTCTGTGAAATGACTGTCTTGTGAAAACATCCCCACTTTGGCTAGGGTCTTTCATTCTTTCTGTGGCTAGGCCACTGTGAACTCAACTGGCGAGAGCTGCTTTCTGCCTTCTGGTTTGGGGCTGTATTGCTGTTTGCATACAGACAGGTGCAGAGAGTCGATGTGAGCATGCTTATGGGCATTTGGGCATTGCATGTTAAACAATTTCTACATATGTCAACTTTCTGGAGATGACAGTGGCATCAGATTTTTAGTAACTCACAAAGCTGGACTTTAGTTTAAAGTGCAAATCTCTGCCAAGAATCAGCAACAAATAAACTGAATTCTTCTCTGTCCACTTTGGATTCAAAGTATACTCAGTGTGTTTTCAAAAGAAAAGAAAGAAGTGCTTTGGGCCTATTCAGAGTTTCAGGTCAGCAAACCTGCTTCCTGTGACTCATACATTGTGAGCTTATCATAAAGGAGATTTGACATAAGCATCCCATCAGCCTGGACACTTGTCATGCAAACCTCCCTTATTGTTACTCCACTTGAGAAAGGCCTTAGATAAAGGCAGAGAATTATGCATCATGCATCTGTCAAGTTCACAGTATCATTTGGGATTTAAATTACTGCATCGACAATTCACTGATGGCCATGTAGGATATTACCTAAAATTCATAAAGTCTTCCTGTAACAATACCAAATGAGACCTTATGAAGGGGCCTCCCAAATGACACTGCTCGACCAAACAGCATCTCTATGTATTGTGGAAATTCAAAGTGCACTTCTAATACAAACTCTGTCCATGTGCAAGTGTAAAGTCAGAACACAGGGCATGGTGTGCAGATCAGATTCCCTAGAGCACTCGGTAGCTTACTGAGCATTCTTTGAAGGCTCTGGATGAAGCTGACTTGCCCATAGGGAAGTTAAGTCTAACCATTAGATTTAGATCTGTTTCTTCCAAGAGACTCAGCAAAACTGCCTGAAGGGTGTCCTTTTTGAGACTGCTTATAGCTATTAAAAGCCAGTATCTGGAAGCCACGGGGCTCTCTTAAAAGGTTAGGGGGGAATAGGAGACTGGGTTCAATAGCACAAACAGTATCTGATTTAGAAGAGACATCAGAGATTATTACCTTGTCCTAGACTTTTCATTAACCAGAGATATTAAGTGACTTGCCTAACACAGACAGAAGCAGAGCCAGGGCTGGAAATGTAGGTGGCTCCTTTGTAAGCCTGAGGGCCATCCACATTCTTCTAAACTTGATTATGGCATGATAATAAGGACAAGTATAACATTAAAATTGGCCTCTAAAATAGCATTTAGATTGTCTAGCCAAGTTACTACTAGATAGACCTTTGTATGAAAAAGCCCTATTTAATTCTCTGAATTGGTACCTTGTAGATTCACCAAATGGAGACAAAGAGTTTTATTTCAGGGGTGCTATTCACCAAATCTTCCTCAAATCACGTCTTATCCTTGGTATTGTAACAAAATGTTACAAAATGTTTTGTAAACAAAACAGTGTTATCAAACTGTTTGCTGCCAACAGCTTCCCAGAGTGTGTTGGGAGAAGGTCTACTTGGGTGCAATGGGGCAGACTGAGTCTTCTGGGGCTGGGGCTGCTCTGACTAGGAGGATCTAACAGCCAAATGACTGTTCTCAGTTAATTATGACACATAATTAACCCGAGAAAATGCTCAGAAAGATTCAGGAAAGAAAAGCAAATGTTTTCCTCTTTGACACTGAGTTTATTTGAAGTAGTTGGCGAGAAAGCATAATTATAAAAATTGTTATTTTAACATCCTGAAATTTGGTTTAGTTCAAGGTCCTTTGAGGAGCCCCCGGAACCCCTCTGAAAATTCTATCTATGGTTTGGTGTTTCCCAGGACTCCAGATGGAAGCATGTGTGCCTCTACTCTCCAAGCTGGCTTTGTGTTCAGCTGCCCTTTGTGGTAGGGGTTGAACCATTTTCCAAAGTGATATCATTCCCCCTCACCTTATCTGGGCTGAATCATTGCTTCACTTGCATGAAAACACCTGTGCTAAGGTCCAATGTACTAGTTACTAACCTACTTACAAAAATCCATCAATTATCTCCATGGAAGCCATGTCCTTTAAAAGTCTTGAGTTTTGTGCTCCATTTGTAATAAGACAGATGTTCAGATTTGTGCTGCTTATGATGGGGGTAATGACAATTGTGAGTCACTTCTACCATTCTCCGAGGGGAGGGAGGTTGACTGTCAGAACACAATCTTGTGCTGAATTGTACCTGGACTTTAACGAATACACATTATTAGGACCCATAAATAGTTCTACTCATCTTGTAAAAGTCATATTTTCATTCTAGCTCAATGTTAACAAATCTTCAATTTCCCTTACTTTGTTTTTGTTTTAGCTTTTAAGATGTTTTATGGTAATCTTTATTTCAGATTTAGTTAGAATTTATAGCAGCAAAGAAAGATAGCAAATAACAATCATCAAATGTCTGCCATTTGCTAGAGCTCAGTTAGTAAATACCAGGCATACTTCCCACCATTCTCTTTTCCTTGCCTTTGGTGGACACTGCTCATCATTCATAATACTCTCTCACTGAACCTTGATAAGACCTTGCAAATCCTCTGTGGGGTACTCCAGAAAACTACTATCAATTGATCTAAATTGTATGTAAGATGAAACTCCTTTGTTACTATGGTACTAGGCATTTAATATTTTTTATTACATTTTATCCTTGTAAGCTGGTGATATTATTTCTTACAGTTGTGTTTACTGCAGCTAAGGTTATTTAAATAGTTGCCCAACCACAGTAAGCTGGTCAAAATACACCTTCAGGTTTTTCTGGACATAGATTCCATGTTTGTACTACAAACAGATTTCCCATCTAAAGACAGGGATTTATGTGGTTTCTGGATCAAAAAACATTATAAAATGCAGACAGTCCCTAACTTTGGGGATAGTCTTGTTCCAAAAGTTCAAATGAAATGGGAATGGTAATAATCAATTTCTGCATAGCAGATAGTGTCTGTTCCCAAAGTCTGTTGGGACTTTCGAAATAGGCAAATGCTGAAGAAACCCAACATACCAGAGTCTCTTATTTCTTATCTTACTTATTCATTAATTTCACAAATATTTACTGAGTATTACCATGTGACAGGCATTGGGTAGACTGTGGTGAACTAAATAGACATGATCCGTACCCTGGGACAGACTGGCATTAGCAAGCAACCCAAATAAGTATACTGTAACTAACAGATATAGACTAAGAAGGAAAAGAACAGAGCCCTTTTAGAAATTAACAGATGAAAACTTCAATTATATTGAATGATTGATGAATGCATTTGTGAGGCAAAGGCATATGATCTGATCACCAAAAGATCTGTAGGAACTAACAAGGAGAAAAATTGGGGGTAAGCATTTCAGAAGAGGGAAATAGCATGTAAGACTACCCTGAGTTGGCAAAGCACTTGGCTTGGTTAAGAGTCTTGTTTGCTTCTCTAGGAATCTTGACCTCATTTTGTTAGTCCTTGATAAAGGAGAAAGTGATAGATCTACTCAGAACTATTTTTACAGATGTTGTCAAAGAATAGCTAAGGAGGCCAGGCTTAAGAAACACATATGAGTTTATAAAACATTAACATTCATGACTTGCAGTGCTACTGTATAAAGTGACATCTCCGTAATATGATTAGTTAATCCCAAAGTAGAGAAGACATCTTGAACCAGGCTACTTTCCAGCCCCTAACTTCCATCTATGTCATAACAAGAAATATATATTTGATTTCTGCTCTCTGGTATTGCACAGAACTCCTGAAGCCCTTGGAATTTCCCGAATAATAGGGGTTATAAGTGCAACTTATATGTGTACCAAGCTCTGGAACCTCTTGGAATTTCCTAGATGATAGGAGCATCTTTTGTTCTAATGCGGTGACTCTTGGTTGGCTTCTGGATAGCTTAAGTACCAGAAATCCCAAATTGTTAGAAGTTTTCTTCTTACCACACCCCCATGCTCTGAGAAGGGGAGAGGAGTTAGAGATTGAATTAATCACTGGTTTGCCTTTGTGAGGAAGGTGCCATTAAAAAAATCCCTAAAATGAGATCCTAAGACCCTTTGGAGGGCCAAGACAATGATCTAAGGAAGCAATGCCTTTTATAGAATTGGAAATAGCAACAGAAGCAATAAAAACAAACAAAAAAAATTGACCTGTTATAAAACTAAATCATGATAGAATACAATCATAATAAACAGTTAAATCATCTAACCAAGTTATGTCCAGCGGTCAATTTATCACCCTGCATTTGCTTTAGGGTCTATTGCTGAGCAAAAGCAACATTTAAGCTCAGTTGGGATCGTGCTAGGTATATGGCAATAGGAATAAATAAGAGGTAACCTTCTCTAATGACAGAGGCATCTAGGCCTCTAAGACAGACGTGTGGAAAGTGAAGAATTGTTCTGTCTACCTGTTTTAGCAATCACCACGCAATTGCATGTAATTGCTGATATAGGTAGACAGAACATGAAATGCCATATAAGCAATGTGGATTTTAGTTGAAATTCTTACTTAGATAATTCACATGCAGTTGCAAGAAATAACACAGGGAATCTTTCTGCACCCTTTGTCCAGTTTCCTCCAATGGGAACATTTTGTTAAACTATAGTTAGGATAGTTAGTTAGGATATTGACATCTACACAATTGGCTTATTTTTTTCAGATTTCCTGAATTTAATGCCTGATGATGTGAATTTAAAGACATAAGATCCATGAACATATGAAAACAAGGTCCACTTCCTTGGACAGGTTCTAAATCTAAATTGATCACCAAATGCCCTGTCAGTGTGGAGAAGGCACTTTGTGAATATCAGCTATATTTGAATCATGATAAATGTGCTTGATAAACAGTGGTCAACAAGGATGCTGGGCCTTGAAATTGTATGTGTTGTCCTAAACACAGTGAAATCAATATTTCCTGTTCAAGATTCAAAACATAACACTGGATATTCAAAACAAAACATAACAAAACAAAACAGACAGTGACTGTTTTGACTTTTTCTTTTCTCAGAAAAGTAACTAGCTAGTTATTGTTGCCCAAAGCATGTAAACACCGATCTAAGAATAATTACCCTCACCTTTGGATAGCATTAAATTATTGTAATCAAAGGGCACAAAAACCAAGTGGCCAACTGCCTGGTTACCTACTATAAATATGGTTAAGTGGCAGCTTGAGGAGGAATGTGCATGTATCAAGAGACAAGGTCTTTATAATACTCTGTTACAGTCAGCCAAGAAAATAGATGGAATTGAATATTTACAAATGGACTTTTTTAGGTACTCAGTATGACTTGTTCCGAACATTGAAAGGAAGGGAACATTGAGAATAAATTTCCAACACAGGAAATCACAAATATGCTGGGAAATGCATGGATTTTAGATACGGGTGTGGAGCATTGTTAGTAATCAAGCCTTTGTTCATGTTCTCATGAACTGAGTCATGAGTTTTTGAGGCATATCTCTATTGGGCTTGAGCTATCCTTTTTGAATATTGTACCTACTGAGTATATACATTTTTTTTCACAGTTTTTGATCATGGTTAGTCAAAAAATCTAATGAAAACTGGAAAACCTTTGAAGAACAATTTATCTTTCTAAAGCAGTGTTGATCAAACTTTTAAGTTCATGCTCCCCTGTAATAATCATCGAAACTGCACACTGCCTGCATCTACCTGAATCTGATATCAATCACCTTCCTCCACACAGGCAAGAAGATGCTAACTGTTGATTGTTTTATGAAAAAGTAGATTTTTTTCATTTTTTAGACCTAAAATTATGATATAGTACTGCATGTGCTTCTCGAGGAAATTCCAAAGATTGTGATTTAGATTCTTGACTAAGAGGTTGGGTTTTGTTGCAACCTCTACAAACAGGAGTTCTAAGAGATCACTTCAGTGGAAAGTTAAGTAGGATGCTTCCATTTTCTTGTTTGGCTGAGCTAAAAGGCAATCATTCAATTCCCACAATCTCAGTGCTTTTCCCAGGCATCGCTGGGGGGCATCCTGACAATAAAGTTTAATATAAAACCTCACTAGGGCCATTATTCTGATGTCAAGGAAAACATGACAAAAACACAACATAACACTGTTGGTATTTAATTCTGTAAATATTCTCTTTCTAGGTGGCACTAAACAAAGCAAAAACAATACTGTTGGCCCAATTCTACATCGTTGGTGTGAACAGACTAAAAGAGAACTAGAGCTGAAAGAAGCGTTAAAAATCAGTTACATTTCTTCATTTGTCTGATAAGTAAAGAGAGGCAAGAATAAAATTAGAATCCACGTTTTCCTGATTATCTACCTAATAATATATCCAATACCTCAAGGACTTCCATGTATATTTTTGATGCTTCATTTTGTTTATTAACAGCCAAGATTTAAATACACATGTAAATTTAAGAACTATGGCCATAAATGTACTTTTATAACAACTCTTGATGGAAAAATGAGGCTTAGGTTTACATGACTTGTCTAAAATTCAATTTTTCAGGAAGTGGCAGAGCTTATTTTGAATTTAGGTCCTTTGGTTCCAAAACCTATAGTACCTCTCCTGTACTGTATAGCTATAGAAAAATCACTGAATGTGGTGGTTTCCAGCTCATTGAAGAACCCAAAGTGGGAGGATAGCTTGAGCCCAGGAGTTCAAGACCAGCCTGGACAAGATAGCAAGACCCATATCTACAAAAAATAAGAAAATTAGCCAGGTATGTACCAGCTCATGCCTTTGGTACTAGCTACTTGGGAGGCTGAGGTGGAAGGATTGCTGAAGCCCAGGATGAAAAGGGTAAGCCAGTGCCCAGAGACAAGACCAGAAGGGAGCAGAGAAGTTTAGGTCAGGTTTATTGAAAGGGACAGTGAGTAGTTGAGCAGTGCAAAAATGTTTTCATATAGTAAACGAGAAAATATCATGAATGGTATGTCAATCAGGTTGATAAAAATATCTCAGATTCCATGTGAAGCCCCCACACTGTACTCCATGGTTGAACTAATGTACACAGCTATGATTCAATAAAAAAAAAAAAACTTAAGATCCCCAACTTGATCCGTAATCTCTTTAATCAGAATCTTCTCTGATGAATGCCCAGAACTCAGCATTTTTTTCCCAAGGATGCCTGCTTGATACCAATAATCAGTTCTCTGCTTGGGATGCATCACAACTTCATCTAGGCTCCACTCAAGCACGTAAAATCTGTGTGGGGCTGAGCATCGGTATTTTAGGAGTGCCCTGGGTTGTCCAACTGTGCTGAGAGCACACTCCACTTAGCTGGGAGGTGGCAACACAGAGAGAAGCCTGCGGCTCATGGCCTCCAAAAAGGATTTTGAACCTCACGCCTCTTCCTGTCCCTAACAGTGCAAATCCAAGCACAGGCCTGAAGAACAGTCCCAATTTGCATCAAGAACATTCCCAGACTGCTCCTGTCACCTGAGTATTTTGTAGCCATCTTGAAGAAGCTGAATTAATAAAGTATCTTTCATCTGCCATCCTTTGGTATGAATTTTGCATTGGCTGAATCCGATTCGTTCAAGCTGACACCACTCCCTCTAAGATGATGCCTCCCAGTCGTGTGTTTGCATGTGTTTATAGGAGGGTGTCCTCCCAATGGTGCAGGGACTCCTGGCGTATCGTGAGAGCATGTTTATGAACATTCAGGCCTTCAGTGCTTGAGAGTTCAGTCTGAAGATGAAACGGCTCTTGGATTTATGCTGTTAATAAAGTCAGCTTCTTTCTCTTTGCATCAGGGGAAATGCGTAGACTTTCAGCTGAGTGTCTGGCTTGGTTCAACACCGTGAAAGATTGTCTACCCTGAGGATAGGGTCAGCAGGAGGAAAAAAGGTCAAAGGTGGCATGGTGAATGAGGGAGGGCCACAGACACAGAGCTCTCAGGGCTGTTGGCCCCGTGGGGTTTCAGTGCCCTCCATATGGCCTGAAACCCTCCCCTTGATTGTTAAAGGGGCGCTTCTGGGGTTCATAGGGCGGTGACTCTGATCCCCAAGCTCAGAGCATGTGGCTGATCACCTAGGGGTTCAGCGTGGTGAAAGGTTGTCCATTTCAAGGACAGGGTCTGTCATACCGTCCTGAAAGGGGAGGACCCCCCCAGTCCACTGACATGCACCCTATTCACTCAACAGGAGCAGCTCTGACCACACATGTCCTATGACAGAGTGACAACACCTTGGAAAGGGTGACACTGTGAATGCAGGAGCCACAGAACCTGACACAGAGGTGGGACACACTCCAAGGGATGCTAAGGTTGCTGGACCACGGGCCATGCTTTAAGTAACTGAAGCCAGCTTGGAAGCCACGAAATAATGACATGACCACTCTCCTATGGGTGACAGGGCAAAGCAAGAAACAAAGCAAGGCACTGCCGGGGTACCCACAGTACCCCCACTCTCTCTGCCTCCTGCCCTGCAGAGAGGCAATATTTCTGCATAGGCAGCAAAACTTGTCTAGAGACTCACATTCTAGTTCTGAATCCTCCATTAATAAGCTCCGCAACTCTGGGCAAGTCCCCTGTGAGTTGTACTGGCTGCCACATCAGGTTGTGTAACATTTAATGGGAAAAGAGATCGGACAATGTTTGGAAATCATAAGATGTGCACAAATGCAAGGAACCACAGTCAAAAGCTCGGAGGTTGAAGGGCAGGGTGCTCCCCCCAGCCTCCTCCCTGGGACTGTTCTCATCAGCAGTCCCTTAAGGGCCGCCGCCTCCATCAGTGATGCAGAGAAGTCCCCGGGAGGCGTCTCTTAGAGCCCCATCAACCTGGTCCTCCTGACAAGAGGCTTTCAAAAGGGATATCACGTTGCCTCTTGGGCCCTAAATTCCAAACTGCTGTTTGACTACCCTTTTAATCCAGCATCCCCTAAGGAGGTTATAGGGAAGGAGTGTACTTTTCAATTATTGTGGGAGATGAGGCAAGTTTTAACTAGCACTATCTTCCTTTGATAAATAAACAAAGGGATAGATAAAGAGTCGGGAAGTGAGTCAGAATGGAAAGGCTCTTGGGAAGATAGTCCACTGGGGGGCTCAGGAATCGCAGAAATGGGCATCGCAGAAATACGTAGGCCCAGAGACCCCTGGGTCTCACTAGGGTTTCCACAGCCCCACCCGCTGTGCCATCACCCCACATCAGGAAGTCCACAGGAAGACCTCGCTAGGTACCAGTGTTAATCGCTGTTCAAGGGTGCGGGTGGGGATTGTACAAATGATGATGAATGAATAAATAAAAATTTAAAATACATATTTTCTCTCTAGGAACTTAAAACTAAGTGCGGAGATAAATTATTGTAAAAACAAAACCTGGGGGTGGCGCCTGTGGCTCAAAGGAGTAGGGCACCAGCCCCATATACCGGAGGTGATGGGTTCAAACCCAGCCTGGGCCAAAATCTACAAAAAAAACCCTACAATCAAAGTTAGAATAAGCCAAATGTCAAGCAAGATATTCAGATGCTGGGCCAGACAAGGTGCCTCACACCTGTATTCCCAGCTTTCTGAGAGGCTGGGGAGCGTGGATCGCCTGAGTTCAGGAGTTCTAGACCAGCCTGAGCAAGAATAAGAACCCATCTCTCCTAAAAATAGAAAAACTAGCCGGGTCTTGCAGCTGGCGCCTGTAGTCCCAGTTACTCGGGAGGCAGCGGCAAGAGGATCTCTTGAGCCCAAGAGTTTGAGGCTGCAGTGAACTATGAAGCCACGGCTCTCTATCAAGGGCAACAGAGTATGATTATGTCTCAAAAAAGAAAAAACTGTTTTCAGATACTGCATGCCTGTAAGTTTGGTAAAAATGAGATCCGCTGGCTCAGAGGCTGGTGGTCGCCTCTGACCTGAAGTTGCATGAGAGGGCAAAGAAAGAAGTGCTTCGTAACCACAGCATGGTCCAGCAGGGATCACAGCTGTCCTGTTGGGGAGCCTGATGGGAACAAGGCCAGGGCAGAGGCCACAGCGGACAAGGCCTCCACCGGCAGGCGGTGTTAAGCGATGGCCCCTAGAGGCCAGCCGAGAAAGTCACTGAACGCTGGACCTTGATGTGGCGCCCTTCTCACATTTGGGGTTCATACATGAACAGATCTGTTTCTGCGCTGTGCACCCCTCTAGGAGAGGCCTGACCTCAGGGCCAAGGGGAAAATCAGCCCAGGTGCACAGGATGTCTGGCTGAGAGGATCAGACTGAGAGCAGGACCGGGAAGCTGCCGGCAGGACTGGAGGCAGGGAGCGCGCGGCCGGAGCCATCCCTGTTCCACCTGCGGAGAAGGCAGGGTTCAGAGGACTCCACTGCTGGCTGGGGGCTTTCTGGGAAAGAGCTGACGCGAAGAAACGCAAGCTCTGACTCCTCCTGCCGAAAGGGAGCCGGACAGCAGCCCAGGGTGGACCCCGCGGGTTCTCGGGGGGAGAAGGGCGATGAGATGGTGGTCTGAAGCCCAGGACACGCCAGGCACACTCACTTACCCCAAGGTGAGCTGGCTTTCATGCTTAACAAAAGGGAAAAATTGATGATCAAAAAGAAGATGGTGACCGCTAATTTATTTTTTAATTTAATTTTATTTTTAATTGACAATAATTGTATATACTTAGGGGTACAAGTATATACAATTGTATGGAAATATCAACATACATTATGGAACGATCAAATCAGGCCAATCAACATATTCAGGGCACTAATTTAATTAGTGGTAAAGCCGGGCAGTGGTTCCCCTTCTTCCCGTGGTAGAGCACGAGGCGTCAGAGCTAACATTCAGGGATGAATATCAGTAAAGAAGATACTTAGAACGGTCAGAATTCTAATGGGGGGAGTATAGCTTAAATATGCCTGAGGTAGCGATCTATAGTCGAATTACCTTCATGCATTCAAAAAACTGCAGGTTCAACGTGTCTGTGCAACTAGTTTGCGTTGGAACTTCCCTGCAGCCTTCCCTTAGTCCCCAAACAGAGACCCGGTTTCAACATTAGTTTCTGTCTTGTGCCTTTCCTCTGGGTTGGAAGTTAAATGACCATACAAATACCTAGTTAAATTCTTACCCAGAGCAGGGAAGGGGAAAGGCCTTTCCTGACAGCCAAATATAAAGTAAACTCCCATTTTCCTAATGAGAATATGTTAAGTTTTTTTTTTTAAGTTTGGGGGTCAACTCAAACATTCAAACTTTCTGGAAATGTGGAAAGAAGAGTCAAATGTCTACTTATAAAAATATCATTTATTCACCGAGGTGCCACTGCTCTGCCTTGGCATAACTTACATCTGATATTATTCTAAGTGTCCATCTGTCACTCACAGCTTCCCTTTTAGACACTTATACTTGGTGTTGATACGGTCTTTCTTAGTTCCCAACTTTCTTTATAAAAGAAATGTAAGGTATAGTTATAAAAAATGCAAAACCCATTACAGATTTGTGCCACGTTCCAAACAATTCTTTGTATCTGTTTTCCTTAATTTCACAGAATCAGGAATTTTGAAAAAAAAATCACACATCCACATGATATACAAGAGGGCCAAAAAGTTCATGTGCAACTTAAAATTGCACACAAACTTTATGGGCACCCTGTGTATCTTTAGAGAAGTCAGTCTGGAATCACGTCTCAACAATTGTTGGGAAATTTCATATTTTGGCAACCCTGTTTCTTGAGAATTGTCTTATCTTCAATTATCTGATTACTTTAAAATAATAAAATCCTAGAATTTCTTATCTCTAATTACTGTGAAGGAGGGATTTTTTGTTTTGTTTTGGTTTTTTGAGACAGAGTCTCACTATGTCGCCCTCAGTAGAGTGCAGTAGCATCACAGCTCACAGCAACCTCAAACTCTTGGGCTTAAGCGATTCTCTTGCCTCAGCCTCCCAAGTAGCTGGGACTATAGTCGCCAGCCACAACACTCGGCTAGTTTTTGGTTGTAGTTGTCATTGTTGTTTGGCAGGCCCAGGTTGGATTCAAACCCTCCAGCTCCAGTGTATGTGACTGAAGCCCTAGGCACTGAGCTACAGATGCCTAGCCATGAAGGAGGTTTTCAAAAAGAATATTTTTCTCAGATACTGCATTTTTGTTGGAAATAGACCTGTTAACTACTTTCCTAGGCTGGATAAGTTTGTGTACTATAATAGGTCACCAACTAAGCTCAGTTGAAATGAGAAAGCTAGAGAGAATGGAACACTCGTACCATTTTTAATTGCTGAGTAGTATTCCATGGTATGCGATGTAATACTACTCAGTAATTAAAAAAAGAACAAACTATGTAACCTAATCATATGTACCCTTATATTACCCTGAAATTTAAAAAAAAAAAATTTAAGTATGCATGCAACTTCAATCTCCAGTGAAACACGCCAAGTGGGGAAAAAAATCCCAAAAGGTTGCATACTATATGATTTCATTTATATAACATTTTTGAAATGACAAAATTACAGAAATGGAGAACAAATTAATGGCTGACAGAAGTGGAGAAGAGGGTTGTGGAGGGAAGGAAATACCGGAGGGTGGGCACAACTAAAACAGGAACCTTACCTAACAAATACAAACAATGTAACCTAATCATTGTACCCTCATATTAAACTGAAATGAAGGAAAAAAAGAAATACTGAGGTGTGACTGGGAAAGATCAGCCTGAGGGGTCCTCAAGGCGGCAGAAATGCTCTGTGTTTTGAATGTATCAATGTCAAGGTCCTAGTTTTGAATGTATCAATGTCAAGGTCCTAGTTGTTATTATACAGGGTATCCCCAAATCACCATACATGGGGCAAGTAGGTACATTGTAGCTAAATGTACCTTTATTTACAAAAATATACAAAATATTCTCCACATGTTGGCCATCTCTTTTTACATGAAGTCTTCTCTTCCTCTCTTGGCATATATGTTCTAAGGTATCTGTTATTATAATTTTCCTATGCATGGGCATCTATTGGAACACCTTGTCCTATAGCTTAGCAAGATGTTACCATTGGGGGAATATGGGTACATGAGATCTCCCCATGTAGTGTTCTACAACTGCATGGGAATCTACAATTGTATCCAATTTAAAAGTTTAATTTTTTTTTAGAAAAATCTATAGAGACCTCATGGATATTTACCATGGCTGAAAATGGTGAGGTAACAAACAGTCTTTCTCTGTGGTCCAAATCAATCTACAAAATGGAGAACATACCCTTGAATATCCCAAATATTCTTACATGGACAAATTCTCCCTGTGGGTGGGGGAAATTCCACAAACAGGGTCATTGGCCAGACCCTAAGGTGGATCTCTCCCTGGTCTTAATACTGACTTTCAGAGACACAGGTTGCATTCTACATTTTATGGAGAATACTGTTGTTCCAAGAAGGAAGCAAGGTCCCCTGGGTCACACAGAAACCAAGTGGCTCCAGAGTTGGATCTATCATGTCTGGATTTATGAATTCCCATCACCAGCTCTACTGGCCATTTCAGGAACAGTCACGATTCCCACGAATAGGAAAACTTTCACTTGCAAGCCACTGACACCTAATAGCAAGCAAAGGATAAAATAAACAACATCAAAGGCCCCTGTCCAACAAAAAGGAACGTTTTTAATTTTTTAAGTGATACTAATATACATGAGAAGTAAATGCAAAGTGTGATTCTGGATTGGCTTCTGGATAGGGAAATTTTTTTTCTTGTAAGATGAAGGACACTTGTGAAACAAGTGATGAAATTTGCATAAGGTCCCCAGATTAGACAATATTAATAGCATTGTACTGATGTTAGTTTCCTGCTTTTGACCATTGTGCTATGGTACTATGAGAGAATTTCCTTAATTTTAGTAAATACTGAATGAAGTATTTAAAAGTAAAAAGACAGCATGTCTGTAAATTATCTATCCTCAAAAATATTAGGGAAAAACGTACATATCTACATCATGATGCCAGGGACAAAATGGGGGGGACTATGGATGAAGAATGTAAGGAAATTTCTGTAGTATTTTTGCAACTTTTCTGTAAGTCTGAAGTTATTTCAGAAGGCTTTCAATTTCTAAAATATCCTAGGAAATATCCAGAACAGTTTATCCTAGTAAAATTCCAGTAATGAACATATTCTTGCAAGGTGCTTCAAAAATATTGCTCAAGTCCTTTTTAAAATTGGTTTCCCTTTTTTCCTTTTGCTCCATGAAAATTAAAATTAAAGAATGATGTGGTCCCATTGAATAGGTCAGAATTCCTGAAAAACAAACAACACAAATTCTTTTCTTTTAAATAATATAGTTTATCTTTATAGCAAGCGCAAATGCAACCAGGACGTCTTAGCTTTAATATGCACGTGACGGATTTGGAAATCATGTTAAAATGCTGACCCTATTCAGTAGAGCTGGCTTAGGACTTGAGACGCTGCATTTCTTTTTTTGTCATAGGTAAATAATTTTTTTTTAAAGACAGGGTCTTGTTGTTGCCCTGCATAAAGTGCCCTGGCCTTAGCCTAGCTCACAGCAACCTCAAATTCCTGGATTGGCTCCTCAATAGCTGGGACTACAGGCACCTGCCACAATGCCCAGCTAGTTTTTCTATTTATAGTAGAGATTGGGTGCTCAGGCTGGTCTCAAACTCCTGAACTACAGAGATACTCCTGCCTCGGCCTCCCAGAGTGCTAGGATTACAGGTGTGAGCCACCACACCTGGTAGAAATTCCTTCTTTCTTTTCTTTCTTTCTTCTCTCTCTCTCTCTCTCTCTCTCTCTTTCTCTCTCTCTCTCTCTCCCCCTCCTACAGAATTTTATTTTGTTGCCGCCTGTAGAGTGCTACAGCATCATAGCTCACAGCAACCTCAAACTCTTGGGCTCAAGCTATTCTCTTGCCTCAGCCTCCCAAGTATCTGGGACTACAGGATCCTGCCATAACGCTGGGCTAGTTTTTTAGACATGGGGTCTTGCTCTGTCTCAGGCTGCTCTCAAACTCCTGAGCTCAAGCAATCTGCGTGCCTCAGCCTCTCAGAGTGCTAGGATTACAGGCATGAGCCACTGCACACAGCTTTTTTAAAATTTCTGATTAATATGAGGGTATACACAGTTAGGCCACATGTCGTAGCTCTGTCCCTCACGTCGGAAGTGTGCCACACACCCGCACATTGCGAAGGAACCCGCCAGCCCCCTCCTCCCATCGCAGATTCAATTGACTTTTTCCGTCACATGAGCACGTTGTGTTAATCTACAGGCTTCAAGTTAGCGCTGAGTACATGTGATGCCTGTCCTTCCCCTCTTGTGATACTTTACTCAAATTCTAAACCGAGACAAGCCCTCCACACGTGTGACCTGCTCGCCTGGGCACGCGGGGTTCGTTCTGGCCTAGAACCTGGGGCACCTGTTGAGACCAGGCAGAAAACTGGGTCCAAAAGTCTCCCTTGCAGGTGAGAAGCGGGGCTCAGCACTTAGTCAATATGGAGCTCCCTGCAGGAGTGATAGAAAAATCGGGGAGCTGGGCTTTCAATCAAACAAAGGAGATGCGTGGGGACCACATTCTGAAACACTGAATACGGAGAGCGTGGGAAACCCACGTGCGAGAGAGACTGGCTGTAAACGCCCAGACGTGTGTAACAAGTAGAACGGGAGGTCTGGGCACATGTAATATTTTCCATCAAGACATCCCTAGAAAATCCACAATTCAAGCCACCCCCGCCCCCAGGCTGAGCTGCTGAAGAGATACCCTGCACAAAAGCAAATCCAGCCTGCAGCCCACCCCCAGGCTCCCAGCATGCCTCGGCTCCCTGCTTCCCAGCCGCAAGCGTTAGAGAACATTAGCGTCCACGCCGCAAGGTACTTTGTTACTGCATTAGGAGCAGCGATTCCTCTCCTCTCCCGTTCCTTATTGCCTGCACAATATGATAACATTTCCCTTGATTTTCTCTCCATCTCTTTGACAACTGCATATCAATAGTCCCTGCTGCACAGAGCAGGCTTTTCTGCTCACTCAAAAACTCCTTCATACATACACACACACCCAGAGGACAAGGCCAATTCTCTTCCATAAATTTGCAAACTTGTTGCCATAGAGACAGACTCTGGCTGCCCCAAATGTGGGTCAGCAGTGCCACCTGGTGGGAGATTGGTTATCCTGCAGTCCCCCAAGACCTTGGATCCTTGAATGGGAGGGAATAATTAGATTTTTGTTTCGTTTTGTTTTGTTTTGGCATCTCCCTCCCTTCTCCTCCTTTCTCTCACCTCCCTCATCAGTATCAACTCTCTTTCTCACCTAAGAATCGGTCCACCAGTGTCTAATTTATACAAGCTCCTCCAGGCTCTTTCCTTCCCACTTGTAGAAATAGACTGGGCCCTGCACCCTAAAATCTCATCGTATCTCAAGTTCTGGATGCTGTCTATGCTTTTATCCCATACCAGGCTTTAAATAAGGCAGGAACTTCCAGGGTCCCTTGGGTGTCACATATAAGGACAAAAATAAACCAACACCTGATTAGGAAAATAAAATTCCTCGGAGATTTGAAATAAAAGTTCTCCTTTACCATTTTATCCATTTGTTCTGCCCATCTGGCTTCTAAGTCACAAATTTGGATGTGCAAGAAGGTTTTCTTTATTTTCAATAAGGAACTGACCTATTACATTGGGTAGCACAAAGTTGATATTAGTAAATCTGGGTCTCCCACCCTCACTTTATCCAAGTCCCAGAGGGTGAATGTGCTTTTTGTCTTAGTGGGTCAAGTGGGAGGCATCTAAAGCTGGGGATCTTTATCAATCCATACTTTCATCTGCTGACAAGTGCCCCTCTCTGTTCATTTTGGGCCAGGACCCAGACAAAGCACTGCTATGCCCACCTGGTCCAGCCCTGGGGCATCCCTAGGCCACATACAGGCCCCTGCTCCTCCGCTCTGCTGCCCTCCCCTGAGCAGTGACCAATGCGACAAAAGAGGGAGACTGGCAGTGAATATCTCAATCAAAATCTTTCAACCAAGACACATCACACTTCTGGCATGACCTGTCAGAGGCTTGTGGTAGATAAAGGTAACATTACAAGCTCCTTTTCTTAAATTCAGACTCCTAGTGCACAGATTTGTCAACCAAGTACAGCAAATATTCTGAGCTGTGAGAGACACAGGCCCCAGCCCCTTAATCAGAACACTTGGGCCAGATGAGTTTGGAATTCTAAACTTGCAGATTTTAGGAAAGATCTTGTCTGTCACCCATAAGAATCACACCCATATTTCTAGAGCAAAACTTACAAGGAGGAAAGTGAAATAAAGACGGGTGACAGACTTATATCAGCTGAGCCAGTTTTGCCACCAACTGAGTTTTAGCACCGAGATGGAAAAGCTTTCATCTTTCAGAACTTTGTGGAGTTGATCATTGCAAATAAGCCTTTTAGATGTGTGTATGCAATGCAGAAAAGGAACCTCTCCGTTGCCCAGAGGACTCCAGGAGGTTTTATAGCAGAGAGCCTAGAAGCAAGAACCCAGGGCGACCCAGTCAGAGGACCCAGGCGAGGGTCAGCACAGAGTGGGAGGGCAGCGACAACCGGTTCAATGTGCTTGGAAATATTAAATCAGACTCATTACTCTGACCAAGTCAGCCTCAAAACCCCATTCCACGAAGCCTTCTCCATCTGCCCACCCTTCCCGAAATATATCTGGCACTGACATTCCAGAAAAGGTCTGTTTCCCCTCAGACCACCATGGCTCTGAATTCCATAGTATGGACAATCTCCTCTCTCGTGTATATCTTTCCTGCTTACCCTCACACCTATCCAAGGATTCTCTACTCCTCCAACTATGACCAGATTGTAACAGTAATAACACAGTAATTACAATACCTTGGAGGGTGGAGGTGGCATTAGTCCTGGGGAGAAAGGGAATGGAAGGGACCTCCTAGGAAGTACGTGCTGTCACTTGGATTTTCTCTCCTTATCCTCAGCTCACAGAACAAAGAGTTTCCTACTCTGACCAAGGAAATAGAATCTTTTTCTGTACATTAATTCTTAAATCAGGGAAATTTCCAATGCAGTGGTGTAAATATTCAGGCAATAAACAAGGGGAGCCAGATGGAGTGGTCTTCACAGTTATTTTCACTTCTCTGTCAAAATATTGAGCCGGCACATAAATCTCTTTTTTAAAAAGAACACTAATTTGGCATTGCATGCAAACATTCCATGAATATTAATCATCCCACCATTACTACATGTGGCTTCTATTTCAGCCTCCCATCAGCACTTATCAAGGAAGGAGGGACCCAAAACCCAGAACAGAAGACTAAGAAGGCCCTTGCCTAGATGATGGGAAAGGGCCGCCCTCTGCCCAGGCTGGTAGGCCAACATCCGTGCTTGTTGTCCCAGCCCTCGGAGCAGCCAGCAGGCCAAGACACTCTTGTGGTGTAAATAGATGTTGAGGGAATTCAGAGATCCAAAAGGCATGGTAGCAGAGGGAGACTATTTCTGGAACATGTCTATTCTCTAGGGCTGGATAAGTCAGCCTAAACTCCTCAAAACTCTATTTCCTGCCAAGCCTGTGTGAATACAGAACCATATCATTGGTTCAGAGTTGTTCGGTGTGGGTCTTTTTCTCAGCTTCTGCAGACATGCACAGCATAAAACCAAATACGTATTTAATACTCTGGGAACGTGGGGCGGATTTTAATGAAAGTGATTAGCCTTGAGAAAAGAATGTGCAATAACATGGAGTCAGGAGGTCAATCTGCACCACTCCCCACCACCCTGGCTAGGGAAGGATGCTGTGGGGACATCTACCCAGCTCCACAGGCTGTCAGGGGGACTCAGCTGTGCCCACAAAGAGCACCAAGGGTTTCCACCTGGTGCTAATGACAAGGCTTCTAAGAAAGATGGTTCAGGCTCTGTGAATTCTCTTGAAGCACCGTCCTCATGCTCAGCCTTGTATAAACAGTGAGGATGAAAAATAAAATTCTAACTTGATCATGAAAGCAGAATAGACAGTTTGATTAGGCAGAATAATGGTCTCCGAAAATACCCACATCCTAATTCCTAGAATCTGTGTATTTGTATGTGGCAAAATGGACTTGCCGATGTGATTAAATTAAGGATCCTGAGTTGGGCAGATTATCCTGTATTATCCTGGTGGGCTCAATGTAATCACAAGGGTCCTTAGAAAAGGAGCCAAGAGCATCAGAGTTAGTAGCAGTTGATATGACAATGGATGAAGAAATTAAAGCACAGGAGGAAGGAGCCATGGGCCTGGGAATGCAGAGGTCTCACAAGGAGACAGAGTCTCCCTGGAGCCTCCGGAAGCCCTGCCGACACCTTCATCTTAGACTTCTGACCTCCAGAACTACAGGAGAATAAATTGAGTTACCTTTTGGCCTTCGTTTTGAATTTTAAGTATTGAGTGGAAATGTTATTTCTCTCCATTACTACCGTTTTGACACCCCCTTAAATTCTCTCCTTGAGCCATTGCCTCACTGAGTCTCTGCCCCCTGTAGGGGCACCTTTCTCCACTGCCCTGAGCTTTGAGGGTTCAGTCAAATTCCTGAGAAAATGGTTAACTTTCTTTTCCATAGGCTAGATTCAATTGTAATACTTGAGTCACGTTTGACTTCTGCAATTATAAGAGGTGCTGAGCGTGACTTGTATTCATCTTTCGTTGTTGGTATATATTGAGTATCACAATTTTAATAGTTTTTCATTTCTTAAAATGTAAATACCTTTTGGCTCGGCGCTTGTGGCCCAACGGGCTTAGGCGCCAGCCATGTACACCTGAGCTGGTGGGTTTGAATCCAGACTGGGCCCACCAAACAACAATGACGGCTGCAACCAAAAAAAAAAAATGGCTGAGCATTGTGGTGGGCGCCTGTAGTCCCAGCTATTTGGGAGGCAGAGGCAGGAGACTCGCTTGAGTCCAGGAATTGGAGGTTGCTGTGAGCTGTGATGACACAGCACTCTATCCAGGGTGACAGCTTGAGGTTCTATCTCAAAAAAAAAAAAAAAAAAAATGTGAATACATTTTTTGGCACCCTCTATCTATGGAACAAATAGTAAAGATAATTACTAGTGCAAATTATTACAGACTTATATGTATGTTTTACTGACCTAAAGACACTTTATTAGGATAGAACAAGGATTTATAACCTGAGGTTCGTGATTTCCTTAGAGAAACTTAAATTTTACACAAAATTATTTATTTATAGGAGAAAGTGCAGAGTTTTCTCTAGGGAGAAAGTGCAGAGTTTTCACCAAATTCTCAGATTCTCTGCTCTGGAAAAGGTTACAAACCAATAAAGTTTCTATTTCTTAAAAATAAGGCCCATATCTCACTCTCATTAGATTGGCTACTATCAGAAAAAAAAAAAAAAAAAAACAGAAAATAACAAT
Organism: Arctocebus calabarensis; assembly: GCA_963573935.1. Taxonomy (NCBI): domain Eukaryota; kingdom Metazoa; phylum Chordata; class Mammalia; order Primates; family Lorisidae; genus Arctocebus; species Arctocebus calabarensis. The sequence goes on along the minus strand of CAUYON010062811.1, from coordinate 9,702 downwards.
TGTTGGCAAGAAGAATTGGAAATGATTAGGTACTATGGAAAACAGTATGGAAACTTCTCAAAAAATTAAAACTAAAATTACCATATGATCCAGAAATGCCCTTTTGGAGTATATACCCAATAGAATTGAAAGAAGAGTCTCAATGAGCTATTTATACACACCTTGTTCATAGCAACATTATCCACAATAGCTAAAAGATGAAAGCACCCCCTGTCCATTGATGGTTGAATAAACAAAATACAGTATATACCTACAATGAAATATTACTAGACAGTCTGCTTAGTCTTCCATGATCAAATAGTACAAATTATGTGGAACACAAATTTACCTTCTCATAATTCTGGAGGCTAGAAGTCCAAGGTCAAGTTTTCCAGTTGACTCCAGGTTCTAGTGAGGGCTCTCCTCCTGGTTTACAGATGGGTGCCTTCTTGCCCTCTCCTCATGAGGCCTTTCCTTGATGCTGTAAGTGGAGGGGGAGAGGTAGCCCTCTGCTGTTCTTCTTAAAGAACACGAATTCTATCAGACCATAGCCCCACCCTTAGGGCCCCATTTAACCTTAGTTACTTCATTACTCCAAATACAACTACACTGAGGGTTGGAACTTCAACATACGAAGCTGGAGGCGGGGGAGACACAAACATTCAGTTAATAACAATTAATCAGCCTCGAAAAAGAAGACAATTCTAACACACGCTATACCATGAGTTAACTTTGAGGACATTGTGCCATGTGAGATAATCCAGTCACAAAAGGACAAATGCTGTATGACTCCACTTCTATGGGGTACGTAGAGTAGTCAAAACACAGAGACAGAAAGTAGAATGGTGGTTACCAGGGGCTTCGGGGAAGGGAGAATGTTAAATAGATACTGAGTTTTTTGCAAGATGAAAAGGCGAACTAGAGACAGACGGGGTGGCTGATTGCACAACAATAGGGATGTACTTAATGCCGGTGAACTGTAGGCTTAAAAGTGGCCAAAATGGAGAATTTTATGTGATGGGCTTTTTATCACAATTAAAATAACAAGTGAATAACTAGAGCCTCACTAAGAGCTTTACTCAACTCCTGCCCCACTCAGAGTACTGAGGAGGGATTAAAAGGACATACTTTGAAATGAGACAGACCTGGGTTCACCCCTGAGTTTTCCATAGACCTGCACATGAACTTGACATGAAATTGGTCAACATAGATGTTCAATCTTCCACAAGAAATACAAACCCCCCATTTGTCTTTTTTTTTTTTTTTTTTTTATTTCTTCATACAAAATACACATTTCATCTTTCAAGTGACTAAATCTTATTGAGCACCAAGTTCCCTATAGACTACCTTGGGACTCTACTAACAGAGGTCCAGGGGTCAGGCTGTTTTGGCAGGCTCTTCACAGATTCCTCAGCCTAGGTAGGAGCCGGTCACCTGCACTGGCCCATGAATATTCGAGTGTGCACTGTCTCTGGACAATTCACCCTGCTGGCCAGAAAGCTCTGTGTGTGCTTCAGGCAGCAATTTACAAGGGGCCACACCTGTGATTTCAGAAAGAAAGAGCAATGGAATTCCATTGCTAGTAAACTTCCAAGTTTGTACCCCAAGAAGGTACTCTATGAATCTAACACTGACACCTAAGACCTTAATTGGTTATTTTGATGCATCTAGCCCGACTCTGCATCAGAATCAGGGATGTCCTCGTCAAACTGTTTCATATCAAAGAATTGTTAGAATTCACCCCAATGTTACCCCATGGTCTGTTTGTTGGCTGATTGATTTTTTGTTTGTTTGGTTGGTTTTGTTTTTTTCAGAGGGAGAGAGAGAAATAAGGCCTCACCCTGTCGCCCAGGTTGCAGTTCAGTGGCCCAACCCTAGCTCACTGCTGCCTTCAGCTCCTGAACTCAAGCAATCCTTCCATCTCAACCCCCTGCAGCTGGGACAGGTGGGAGCCATCACGCACGCAGGCTTATTACCCCACGTTTGGCCTGGAAGTGCCTTAGCAATCATTTCATCTTTCCCCTGGCTTTTAAAAATAAAAAAACAGAGGCCTAGAGAGGATTAAGGAACATGTTTAATAGAAATAAGAAGTAGAAATGAGGACCAAACCCAGGCCTTTGGAGCCAAACCCAGACACACTTCCACTACAACAGGATGCCTCACAAAAATGCAATGTAAGTGCCTATGAGTTTCTAAGTCATCTCTACTCAGGGACTAAGCCAATTTTCTCTGCAGTGCTTCAGTTTAATATATGCACTGTCAAAAAGTGAGCATGTATAAAAATGTACACGGTTAGCTATGATAATTAAATCTTTGACTCATCTGCACATTCCACTATAATAGCAAGCTTCCCACCATTTTGTTAACTGTCTCTTCTCTGCCCCACTCCTTCCCTCCCACATTAGACTGCTCATTCCCTGACAACAGGGAGTGTCTGGGTCCCAGGAACTAATGCCTTGCCTGATGCAAGGATGACCCTGCGTGGATGACAGTGAGATCATTGTGCAAATGAGACATGTACAATTTTTAATGACAAACCTTCATTTCCTATCTTAGTCTTAGAAGTAGCGAGGCATCTGAGAAAACTAATGGTATATGCAAGGGCCTACACAAGCTGTCAGAGCATAACGCAATTCTGCAGCTGACTTATTTTTAATCATTTTGGGGGGGGATTTTATTTTGTTATGTTTGTTTGTTTTGTTTTTGCTTGATGACAAAATTCAAACCTCATATGTATGTCAGGAAGCAGGTTATACTTCATTGAGACCCTCAAAAAAATAAATACATAATGGCCAGGCGCAGCAGCTCATGCCTGTAATCCTAGCACTCTGGGAGAACTAGGCAGGTAGGTTGCCTAAGCTCAGAAGTTCAAGACCAGCCTGAGCCAGTGCAAGACCTCATCTCTAAAAATTACCAGGTGTTGTGGCGGGCACTTATAGTCCCAGCTACTTGGAAGGCTGAAGCAAGAGAATTGCTTTAGCCCAAGAGTTTGAGGTTGCTGTGAGCTATGACGCCAACGCACTCTACTGAGGGTGATGAAGTGAGACTCTGTCTCAATAAATAAATAAATAGACAAATGTGAAATCAGGGTAGAACTGAATCAAACATTTCAACATATTCCAAATGTTATGCATAATATTTGCTTTATTTTCAAAATTTACTCAGTTATTCATTTATACTTCATTTATAAAGAATCCATGTGACCTGGTCCGGGGTGTGGGAGGGGTGGGACACCTGCGTCACAACCAAAATAATTCAAGTCCTTCCTGTGTGCTTCTCAAAAGTCATCAAGTGGAGCTGACTACACGGTCCTGGGTAGCCCTGATTAGAAAGTCCTTTTCCTTTCCTTACCTCATGTTCTGCAGATCAAAATGAAAGACTAACACCACAAATGTATCTCCTCTCCAATCTCAAACTCAGAAAATGGAACTAAACTGACTTAAAGGGTATAAACCGTCAATAGTAAAAAGAATAGCAGGTGGGACAAAGACAAGAGGTTTCACCAATGTTCTGCAAGATGAGGGGTCCCCAGACAAGAAGAGTAATTACCAGGAAGAAGTCCCAGCCCAGGTATCCAGTACTATACCTGGAAAGGTTGTCGGCATGGCTTGCAGAAACCCAGAGAGATTCGGGATTCAGAAATGCTGAGTAGAAGTGAAATGTGAGCTGAAATGGAAAATTATAGAAGATGGGCTGGGCACAGTGGCTTACTCCTGCAATCCCAGCACCAGATGAGGCCAAGGCAGGAGGATTGTTTGAGGCCAGAAGTTTGAGACCAGTCTTGGCAACATAACAAGACAGACCCCACCCCTACAAAAAATAAAAATTCACCAAGTGCAGTGGTGCCTGCCTTTAGTGCCAGCTATTTAGGAGGCTGAGGCAGGAGCATCTCTTAAACCCAGGAATTCAAGGTTATAGGGCGGTATGATGGTACCACTGCACTCTAGCCTGGATAGGAGAGTGAGATAAGGAGGGGAGGGAGGGAAGGTGTATTTATAGAACAAGTGGACCCACCCCCACTATCCTTTACCCAATTATGGGAACACAGACATCTGGGAACAATACATAGTTCCTCCAGGCAAACAATCTTTCTCTTTCTCTCTTAATAAACTGAATGTCCCAGGGAAAAGAACTCTGTGCTCAGACACATAGGGCCCAGGATAATGGAAAACAGCCCTCCCAGTCACCCTGACACAGAGCCTTCCATGTGAGACGCTCCACCTCCAAAATTCGAAAGGATACAATCCATATGAAGGGTAATTTAGCAAAATGGAGCAAAATTACATACGCATTGGTTCTGTGACCAAAAAGCTCACATCCACAAATCCATCCAAAAGAGCTAATGGCAAAAGTATGAAAAGACATATGTACATGGGTATTAATTGCAACTGTACTTGCAATAGCAAAAGTCTGGACCCAAAAGTCAGTAGGAATGGGCTGAAAACACTGGCACGTGAAAACAATGGAGAACTCTGCAGCTGCAACAGAAAGGAGGTGGTCGTCGCTGTGAAATAGCGTTAAGGGGGGCAGGAAGCAGAGTATGTAATCATTTGTGTAAGAAGGAGAGAAATGTGAATATAAAAGCATATTTATATTTTTGAAATAAACAACAGAAGGATAAAACAAAATCGCTTAAAAAAAAAATGCTTACTTAAATCCCTCAGTTAAAAGGCAGAGGTCAGCAGAACTCGATAAGAAAGCAAGGGAGGCCCAACTAATGGATGTGTTCTTTTCAAAAAACACACTTTCAACATAAAAAGAAGCCGAAAAGGAAACGATGGGAAAAGATCTACCACCCCAACATGAAGCGGAAGAAAGCTGGTGTGACGGTAGAGATGACAGGCAAAGTGAACTTCAAGAGAAGGAGCAGAACTAAAGATGAAGAAAGGCATTTGGTTCCAGCAGGAGAGTTGATTCATCAAAAAAACATAACAATCCTAACTGTGCACGCGCCTTCTAACAGAGCTCCAGATATAGGAAACAAAAACCGATGGACCGATTTTCAGCCCAGTTCCCTGTGACCGTGGGAGGTCCAGTCTCTCATCTGTCACTTTCAGAGGGTGCTTGGAGATGACAGCTGGCTGCTCTGAACTGGGCACCTGTATCCTTACCCCTGGCATGTAGGTACCACAACCACTGTGTAAGCAAATGCCTGGCTTTCCACCTGTGCCTTGTCCAAACTAACCACAGGTCAAAAGTGTAATTTGGGTACCCCTGCCTGCCAGTATTGACTGCCCTCCCGTCACCAATAATGAAGTCCTTAAGATAAGTAATCCGGCTCCCAAATTCTTTTCCAAGGGTCTGCTTTCTAGGATCATACCTGTTATTAACTATCTCAGTCTGAGCTTCCCTGGCAGCTTAAGCCTAAGACAATTCCAAGGAGCTGGAGTTGGGGGCTCTGGGAGCAGGAGGGAGAGCCAGGGGAAGAGTCATTAGCAGTTGGCCCTGCCTGCTAATCACAGCAAGGTGGGACCTGCTGCATCTCAGCACAGTCTGTCTGGGAGGGGAGAAAAGGGGAAGAATCGACCCACTGGTTCCCATCTGCCTGGTCAAAGATTGGCCAAAGGCACTGATGCTGTCATAAACGTTTGACTTGTTGAACTCAAACAATTCGTAACTCTAGAGCTCATGGATATACAATGAGAAGCTCAAGGCTGATCATCTAAAAGCAAAAAACAAACAAAAATGTTGACACTGCAGAGAACAATGGCCAGTGGGTCATAGACTTCCCCCTACATCCAGATACATCTAACCAAACTAGTGTCTGTTATGTAGATTGAGAGAAAAATAATTAACAAGTAGAAAGAAGGCCACAAACTGCTTCTGAAGGCCTCCTGGAGAAAAGCTAAATGAGTCTCAGGAGTGGGATTTGACATTGGAATTGCTCAAGGAGACCAGAAACTTACGGAGGAGTTAAGAAACTTCCCGAACTCCATGCTGGAGGCAGAGACGCATCACATGAGTAACTGGGGCGCTTTCTTTCAACTTGGTGCTGGCGACAATGGAATCTGCTCTACAGCTTCTTCAGGCAAAAGGAGAAGAGCTTTTCTCAGCGGCAGGAGGAAACTATTTTACGTCTTTTGAGGAATTTGGAAGACACCCCCTAGGGTGGTTGGGAGCTATCTGAGCACCACCACTCACTCTGCCCCCCAAAGCCTTGGCGGTCTGCCTCTGGTCCTCCCCTGATTTTGCCCACAGCCCCATTCCGTTTGTGTCTCGTACTATTTGGTATTCCAACCTTGGTCCCATCCATGCTCTTTGTCCTTTTCTACGAGGACATTCTCTAGGACTTGGGAAGCCTGCACTGGCCTGTTCCATCTCAGGGCATCTCAGCCAACGTGCTCTTTGCTTGAAGTGGCTGGGGTGGATGAGTGTTAAAGGGAATGTTAGAAACCAGGAAGAAAGTAGGGGCTCTAAGATGAAGAAAGGCAACTCAAAGCTCATGAACATGTTTCCAAATGGTATATAAAATCAGCACATGGTACCCCATAAAGGCAGTAATGTATACAGTTATGATCTAAGAAAAAAATTCCTAAAAAAAAAAAATACGAACACATGCTTAAATGCCTGTGAAATGAGCACTGGGCAGGTAGTCAACTGCAGCTCCACTCAGCTCTGACCTTCTTTCGCATGACTTCCGTTTACTATGGCAGCTGAATACATTTAATTATGCTGTGTGGGAGGCGCAGCCTCGTGGCCCTGCGCGGTCTGGCGTGCCCCTGCAGAGTTCCCAAGGTGGGCCTGCCGGTCAGCATACCTTGTGGACACCTCGCAGGGTGAAGATTAAATGAGACAGCAGAAATTAAACCATTGTGAAAGAACACAGCCTTTCTGCGCAAATTCTGGTAGATTTCCTTGTAGGCTCTTTGAGGACCTCTTCTCTTGCCATTCTTTGTCTTCTCCTTTCTCAACATCAGGGGATGAGTCATGATTCTATAGAGCCACTTCCCTCCCCAACTCCCACCCGTCTCCTCCACAAACCCAGGCCCACTCTCAATCTGCCATCGGGGCCCAGGCATAATTCACGTCAGGGAAAACTTCCCTTGCCACTTCTTGTGCGTATACCATGTATACTTGAATTTTGCTAAGTCTCACAAATGGTATTGTGCTGTCCTTGCCATGGGTGTCAGCAACTGATCATGCAAAATGTTGGAAGCAGGATTAATAGGGGCAAATTTGGGGTCAGATGTGTCTTCATGATGCCCCCTGCTTCCACCATCATCTGTCCTGCCTGGACCCTTCTCTTTACCCTTAGAATAGTTCCTGACATATTCAACTCTCAGTTTTTTCCATGATGGAGGGAAAAGGGAGGGGTTAATACTCTCTTCCTCTCCATCTTTTGAGTCTGAAAGCTCCTTTCAGCAAAAGCAGAAGTTTCTCTCAATTATTGTTAAATCACAGGCAGAAGATGATAATGATAATTATTCTTTTTTCCTGTAACATTGTTAACATGAATTTTTTAAATGAGAACATTTTTATAGTAAAAAGACCATAGCAGAAAATTCAATAATGGTCATAATTGACCCAGCTTTCTCCAGTATTCTTGATTGTGGAGTCATTAGTAGCAAAGTGGTTTAAAGTAAGGCTAGACTCCATTTTACATCTCGGATTTCTCCTGGGAACACTTGGGACTTTAGAATCCATATTAACAATCTCTAGCGTTTTTTAGAGGACAGTTTAATCAACCAAAGTTCTGCTCATGAAAAACAAAATTTCCCTAGGGTATTAAAAGATCTTGAGTAAAAAGAAAGCAATGGGCGTTCTTTGAAGATTTATTATTTCCCCACATATTAAATCACCTTCCATGGAGTTACAGAAGAATGGACAGAAATAGGCCACTTTGTCCCTGGCCAGCCATACCCTTTCCTTTCTCCTCTGCTTCATTTCTGAGTCTGACATCCTCCATTCATTCAGCCTCTGAGTCAATTCCAATATCTCTTTCACCCTCATTGCTCAAGCCACTGTAGGTGCCTTTTGGGTGAACCACCTCTACCCCAGCAAGCACTGGTATTCTGACTCTTGCCATCCCTGCCTGGACTAGCACAGTAGTATGCAATTGGTCTGTCTGGCTGGAGTCTCTGCCCCCCACTAGTCATGCAGAACATTAAGCTCCAGATCACATCATTAAGACACAAGAATACTTCCTTATCTGATAGTCTATCGAGTTAAGGATATTTCCTTCTACTATTAGTAAATTGCTTTGTTAAATCAGGAATGACTATAATTTGATTAAATTTCTTTTTATGCTCTTGGAAAAGTATAAAATAAATACATTTCTTTTTTAGCATCTCAAGTTTATCATGCGGAATTCTTATGGTTTTAATGCATTATCCCAGCAGCATATTTTCCATTTTTATGCCATTTTAACCCTCCTGAAATAAAACCCTTCTTCATAGGGATAGTAAATAATTGTTTCAAATTGAATTCAATTTGCTAGTATTTTGTCTAGGATTCTTCACAGCTATGATTCTCAATGATTGGAATCGTTCAATAGCAGCGATTTTCGAACAGTGAGCTACATGGCTCTTGGTTCCTGAAGAAGCCTGAAATGTGGCTGGGGGTGCTGAGGAGGCAGGGGGGAGTCCACAGTGGGAGGGCAGGAAGAAAGCAGAAAGCAAGAAAGTGACTACCAGCTCCCCATGCGCCTCATCCACAGAGACTGCATTTTCCAAAATCTCTTTCATACACTGGATTCCATGTGTGGTTTTTTAGTATTGATGCTATCTGAGAAAAATAAATTGGGCCACTTTCCATCTCTCTATATATGCCCCTGGAACACACTAAATAGCATGGGAAATTATCTGTTCTTTAAAATCATTTGAACTCAGATCCTTTTATGGGAGAGGCACAGTGAGAGAGTCAGTCATATTTTGGTAACATTTCTTAATTGAAAAAAATTATTTTTTTTTTGAGATAGGGTCTCACTATGTTGCCCTCGGGAGAATACCGTAGTATCATAGCTCACAGCAACTTCAAACTCTTGGCTTACGTGATTCTCTTGCCGCAGCCTCCCAAGTAGCTGGGACTAAGGTGCTCACCACAATGCCTGGCTATTTTTGTTGTTGTTGTTGCAGTTGTCGTTGTTGTTTAGCTGGCCTGGACCAGGTTCGAGCCCACCAGTCCCAGTGCATGTGGCTGGCACCCTAACCACTGAGATACAGGTGCCCGAGTCTTAATTGAAATTTTTATTGAGATCATCACAGATTCAAACCCAGTTGTAAGAAATCATACAGAGAATTTCCTTGTATGCTTCGCCCCGTTACCTCCAATGGTGATATATTTCTCAAAACTATAATAGCATATTAGAACCAGGATTCTTTTCTTTTTAATTGTTATGGAGACATAGCAGTTGCTTATCTTGATAGGATACTTGTGATTTTTTGATACAGACACACAATGTGAATGAATCAAATCAGGGTGATTTTGCTAGCCATCACCTCAGGTATTTATCATTTCTTTGTGTAAGGAACATTCTAATTTCAGTCTTTTGGTCATTTTAAAGTGTACCCTAGGCTCGGCGCCTGTGGCTCAACGGGCTAAGGCACCAGCCACGTACACCTGAGCTGGCGGGTTCGAATCCAGCCCCAGCCCGCCAAACAACAAAGATGGTGGCAACCAAAAAGTGGCCAGGCGTTGTGGCGGGCGCCTGTAGTCCCAGCTACTTGGGAGGCAGAGGCAAGAGACTCGCTTGAGCCCAGGAATTGGAGGTTGCTGTGAGCTGTG
>CAUYON010062809.1:0-14977 GCA_963573935.1 Arctocebus calabarensis | reverse complement strand
GCTGATTGTAAAACAGACACCTGTGGGCTCGGCGCCTGTGGCTCAACGGGCTAAGGTGCCAGCCACGTACAACTAAGCTGGCGGGTTCGAATCCAGCCCGGACCCGTCAAACAACAATGACGAACGCAACCAAAAAAATGGTCAGGCGTTGTGGCGGGTGTCTGTAGTCCCAGCTACTTGGGAGGCAGAGGCAAGAGACTCGCTTGAGCCCAGGAATTGGAGGTTGCAGTGAGCTGTGATGCCACAGCACTCTATCCAGGGTGACAGCTTGAGGCTCTGTCTCAAAAAAAAAACGAAAACCAGACACCTGTGTATGCTTGTGTCTGCATTCTGTGTGCCTTCACATGTATTTATTGTAGGGGACGAATGCATGCCCATTTTTATATATGTGTGTCTAGAGCAGTGTTTTTCAACCTTTTTAATCTCACGGCACACTTGAACCTATAGTTAAACTTCCACGATACATGCAAGTAAAAGAAGTAAAAGAGTAAAAAAAGAATATACTTAACTGCACTTGGAACGTCTTCCAAAAATAATTTAATTAATGATCTTTGAAAACTTTTGCAGCACACCTAAGACCCTCTCATGGCGCACCAAGGTGCTGCCATATACCAGTTGAAAACCACCGCTCGGGCCTACTCGTTCCCATTTGTATCTGCAGGTGTGTTTCTTCTGCTATGTATGTGAGTAGAACCGTGTTCAAGTGTGGAGGGAGTTGAGATGTTAGGTTTTAGAGCAGACTGCTGATTCCTGCCCATACTATGTAACCGTGAGTAAGTTTCTTCAAAATGCTGCACCTTGGTTTTCTCCCCTGTGGGATGGGGAGAATGACTGCTGTCCACTTATCAGGGTGCTTTGGGGCAGTGCTGCTGAAAACACAGATCAAACAGGTGCCTGTCCTAGAACTGTTTGTGACTGGTCTATGCTGAGATAGTTACGGGCATTTTAGAACCTTTGATGGCCCTTGACATTGCCACGGCGTCTGAGCATGTGATTGGTGGAACAGGGTTTGGGTTTTGGACAAGTTTGAGTATTAATTTTACTGTCAGATCACATATTAGATCCTCAACAGGTTGGAAATTAAATCGTTCTTTTCTTTTTTTTTTTTTTTCTTTTTTGTTTTTAGTCGAGACCGGGGTCTCACTCTGGCTCCAGATGGTTTTGAACTCCTGAGCTCGAGTCATCCTCCTGCCTCAGCCTCCTAGAGGGCTAAGATTACAGGCATGAGCCACTGAACCTGGCCAGGTTGGAAATTAAAACAAAAGAAAAACAAACCAGGTCTTTCCCCACAGATAATGTGAGTGGCGCGAGTTTGTGGGATGAAGCAAGATGACACACGCAGAGCTCTCCTACAGTACGTGGCAGAGTGAGTGTGCTAAGGACAGTCTCTGCTCTTGTGATGCGGGGTGAGTGTGTGGACATAGGGTCTGAGCAGGGTGTGGGGCTGAGTTTGAGCATGAGCCCGCATCCATATTCCCGTGTATGCATGGAGGAATTTTATGACTTTATGTGTGAAATGCACTATGTGTAGCTGACAGCGTGAATGTGTGTGCAGTGGGAATCACTTGGAAATGAGCCCATGTAAATTTCTGACAGCCTGGGGACCTCAGTCCCCAGGGCCAAGGAGGGGCCATGGCAGCAGCAGTGGTAGCCCTAGAGTCTCACTTTTACCCTTGTGGCATTTGGGGTGCAGCATGGAAAGGTGCCCACATAGGGTTTTGGGGGACAGGGCTGGTCAAGTCAGATACTTTGGTCTGATGGGATCTGTGGAGGTGTGTGGGGGAGGGGTGGAGCATTTTTTACGGTCCTACTGGGGTGAGGGCCTCCATAGCCATTGTGACAAACCCAGTAAAAGGCTGTGGGGAAAGCCCCTCCCTTATTTCTCTTTTTTTCCTTGAGGGCATCTTTTGTGGCAGCAACACAGGCTGTCTTTGATAAATGCTCCTGTGGGTGCCCATATGAAGCTAGGAGGGGCAGAGACTGGTCTCAGCTGTCTTCTGGGTGGGGAAGAATGAGAAGAAGGCAGAGAGGAGCTAGCAAGGGTTTGGTGAGGGACCTCGGGTCTGGGCAGACCACCCTGAGATTGTACTGGATCTCAGAATGGGCAGGAGAGCCTAAGGAAAGCCTAGTTTGGGGCTGGGGTTGGGACAGATGGAACCTGGAAGGGGATCCAGACTCCTCAGAGGAACTGGGCTAGGAGACCCACGTCATTGCGGGTGGTGGCTCTGAGGCCCCAGGATACCTGAGGAAGGCCTGGTGCTGGCAAGCTGGGCCCATAGTCTGTGTTCCTGGCCCAGTGGGCCTCGCTGCAGGCTCTCATGGGATCTCCTGTGGGATGCCATGGCTTTGCCAGCGCGGTTTATAACCTTCTGTAGGGATTATGTTCAGTACAGTAGCCATGTTCACATCAGTATGACTTACTAGTGTCTCCGTCCATTATCTCAGACTGAGTAACTTATAAAGAACAGAGATTTATTTCTCACAGTTCTGGAGGCTGGGAAGTCCAAGGTCAAGGCATCAGCAGGTTTGGTGTCCAGTAAGGGCTTTTTCCTCCCAGATGGCAATGATGGTGACCTTGTGTGGCAGAAGGGACAGAAGAGCAAAAGGGGTCCAATGCTGTGTCCTCATGTAGTTGAAGAGCTGAAGAGCAAGCAAGCTAACCGCTGTGTGAAGCCCTTTTGCCAGGGTCTGGATCCCACTCCCAGGGATCTAACCTCATGGCCCCGTCATCTCCTAAAGGCCCCACCTATGAATACTGTCAAATTGCTGATTAAGTCTCCACACATGACTTTGGAGCAGTGGTTCTCAACCTTCCTAATGCCTCCTAATGCCGTGACCTTTTAATACAGTTCCTCATGTTGTGGTGACCCTCAACCATAAAATTATTCTCATTGCTACTTCACATTTGCTACTGTTATGAATCGTAATGTAAATATCTGATATGCAGGATGTATTTTCATTGTTCAAAGGGGTCGCGACTCACAGGTTGAGAACCGCTGCTTTGGAGGGACATTCAGACCATAGCACATAGTCATTCACAACAGATATATCACTATTTTACTTCATACCTTCATATCCGCTATTCCCTCTAATTGGAATGCTGTTTCCATCCTTAGCTTCCTGGAAAACTCCTAGTCATGCTTTGGAACCCCACTCAGCACCTGGAGGGGATCCCATTCAGGGTTAATTACACCCCTCCTGGAAGCTGTAGACACTTTGACTGGTGCACACAGTGCCCTGAGTTGTAATGAGACCTTCCTGGACTGAGGACTTCCACAAGGACAGGCCCACGTCCAGTTCACTGCAGCATTCCTTGTATCAGTCTGGTGCCTGGTACATCATGGGTGCCCCATTCATCAGCAATGAAGTGTCCCAAAGGCCCTGATAAGTTCTCAAGTGCAGGAGTCATTTCTATTTCCATGGATTCTGATGCAGCACCTTTCATGTAGTGGGAGTTCAGTAAGTACTTTTTGAATGAATGAGTGAGTGAGTGACAGAATCAGGGGACAGCCTCCCCTATCTCATCCTTCTCTCACTTCTAGGCCATCGCGTTTTCCAGACTCAACTTCAGCCCCATCCCCAGCTCTTCCTCTAACCACCAGAGCATTACCCAAGCATGTTCTCAGGGACACTGGTCCCGTAAGCTGTTCTCCTATAGGAAAAGCTTGCAAATAATAGTACCTTTTTAGAAAATCACTTTACACTTTCAGTGTATTTAAAGCTCTGCAGTATACTGAAATAAATCTGATTAACTTGCCCTATTATAGAATTTGCCAAAGTTATTTGACCAAGAACCCTTCCCAAAGGTCCATGCCATCTGTAGAGGGTGCCAAAGAAGTGTATATACATTTAGGAAAGGAAAAAAACTATTAAAATTGTAAAACTAAATATATATCAATAACAAAAGATGAATACAAGTCGTGTTTAAGTACCTCTTGTAATTGTAGAAGTCAAATGTCTTGAGTATTACAATTTTAATAAAATTTTTTCCTTTCTTAAAATGTGTATACACTTTTTTTGGCACCCTCTGTATTTGAAAAACATTTATTGAGTATCTAGCATGAGACAGGTATTGCTTAGGTTGGAGAGAATAGCCGAATGTAGGACAGATACGGGCCCTGCCTGCCATCACCAGCTTCTTGCCCAGCAAAATAACAAGAATGAAGTCCATGGGTGCTCAGGGCTTTCCAGGTTTCATTTTGTTTCCTCCTTGCCTGTAATCCAGAAGGTAGATATTAAATTGTCCTGGTTACATGGACATGAAGATGAGACTTAGGTAAGTGACCTCTCAAGGCAGCTCACAAAAGGCAGAGTTGGGATATGAACCCCTGGACTCCTGACAGCAGAGTTCAAACTTTTGGCAGTTTTTTTGGCCAGGGCTGGGTTTGAACCCACAACCTCCTGCATGTGGGGCCAGCGCCGTACTCCTTTGAGCCACAGGCGCTGCCCAGAGTTCAAACTTTTAAACACGACTGAGGGTTCTGAGAACATTTAAGAGTTGTTTGATTTCAACACCCTACCCCAGGCCAGGCCAAAGCCCCACCCCAGCCCCAACCTCCACCTCAGCCCCACTCTAGCTCCATTCTTACCCCTGAACAACTCCTGGTCATGCTTTCAAACCCTGCTCAGCGCCTCTGGGAGCTCCCAATTATTCCTGGAGAACCTTGGAGGAAAAAAAAGTACTGAGTCCAAGTGATAATTTTTACAGTTCGCATTTATTTTGGAAAAAAATGTTTTGCTAAAAATACTCCTACAAAGGCATCGGAGTAACAGGTCAGGTTGAACTTGGACACAGCTGGTGAGATTTCCTTGGTCACATCAGTTGGGGGACTGGAGGGGCTAGGTCTGACCCCCGCCATTGAACCTCAGTATGTCAGTCCCTGACCTCCCAACATTGTCAAAAACCCAAGTGTATGACCAGAGAAAACAGGTCACCCCACCAGATGGCCCTGGGCCCCCTGGATGAGAGCCCTGGACTGCATAGCTGGGTGGGGATGGAGCCCCCCTGGTCTAGCGCTGGCTCCCACCGCCTGTGGCTCTGGCAGCAGTTCTAGGGGGGCTATGCTCAGAAAGGGTGTCAGAGAGTCCCTTGGGGGTCTGGGATTGTTCTGGCAAAGGATCTGACAGTGGAGGGGCTGAGGGGCGACCACTGGTAGCAGCATAGTGTACTGTAGTGATTAAAAGGGTGGGTAGTGTGTGACTTGGGAGAGCCATCACTTCACATCTCTTGAGTTTCCTCGTCTGTGGAGTGGGAGTGACCATTGTACCTGTCTCACAGAGTGGTGTGAGGATTCAGCAAGACACTTCATGTAGAAACAGCTGAGCACGGTGTCTGGCACATTGTTGGCACTGAAGCAATAGCAGCTATGATTATGAACGGGGGCTGGGCACACACAAGCAGTAATTGCTCTTCTCTGGAATCCGAAGAGACTGACTGGGAGCGAATGTCCCTGGGTCAGCCTCAGAGGCTGGATTTTGTGCCCCTCTGTCTGAGTCCCTGTCCACAGAGGGAGAGCAGCCAGGCGGAATGCCAAGATACCCACAGGCCCCTGAGGCCCACTCCCCAGGGAGCAGTGGCTAAGGCTGAAAAGGGGGAAGGGAGTCCTGGAGTGGGGCAGGGCCAGCGCAGCTTTGGAAGCTGCATCCCGAGTGTCAGAAGGAAGGCACCTGGCTCCAGGGTTTGCGGCAAGACCCTGTGGTTGTCCAGGGTTAAGACTCTGGCTCTGAGCAAGAAGGTGGTCTCCTTGCAGAACAGCCCTTGGCCGGGGTCTCCCAAAGCAAATCCCTGGCCCTGAAGCTTCCTGCCTTGGGGGAGAGGAGATGAGTTTCTCCTCAAATGAGCGGGGGGGTGAGGGGGTGCCTGCTCGGTTCCTGAGCAGAGCTGTCAGAGCCCACAAGCCAGTGGGCACTGTGGCTTGTGTGGGGCTTTGCTCTGCTACAGCTTGGAACAGCCAGCCCTGCCTTGCCCCCTGCAAGGCCTGAAGTGTGCAATTCTGCTCCTCTACCGGGGAAAAGAATTCTGCATCAAACTCGAAAGGAGGATCTTTGGCTCTTGCCAAGGTCCATCTGTGACCCAGATTCAAAGGAAGGAGCTTTTCTTAGTATTTGATTTCAGCTTATCTCCCTCTCCATCTCTTTCTGTCTCTCTTTGTGCTTTTTTAATGCTAGGGTCCTTAGGCTTGGGGACCAGTGATAAACAACAGGGCTTGAAATTTCAAGAATTAGCAGCATAGACTCATATAGCGATGGCATCCTAAAAGCATGGCATCCTTCCATTGGAATCTTAGAATTATGGAGCTTTGCAATTTTAGAAGCTTGGAATCTTTCACCCATGGAATGTTAGAATTCTTGACTCTTACAGTCTCAGTGGGGACTCCAGAGTGTACATAGTCCTGGCTTTGACCTCCTCTAAGAAGTTTCCTGACCTCCCTCTCTCCTCCTTTCTTCCTCTCCTGCTCCCCTACTAACACCCACAGCCCTGCTCCCGTAATAGGCTTGTTAGATCCTGAGTAGAAAGAGAAGTCTTCCCTCCCTCTTCCTCTTCTGGGGAAAGTTGTGTCTTAGTCCGAGTAGCCAGGGCTGGGGGAAGCATCTATGGTGTCAGGTCCAGCTGGAAGCCACACCCTGCCTGTGCCTGGCCCACCTAGCCAGGTGCTGAGTGAGCAGTGCTGGACCACAGCTGTGGGGTCTATGGGGTCTCCAGAGGGTGTCCCTGGGTGGGCTGCTGGGCCCCTCTGCAGTATTAAGTTCCTGCTCCTTTTTATTGTATCAGCTTTCTTGAGGCAGCCTTCGTGCTGTGAAGCTAAACGTAGACAGACTCGGGGGCCTGGGGGTCTTTCTGATTTTCCTGATGGCTTAGCTCAGTCTGAGCACATTCCTGAGGACCGGCCCTACCCCCCACTTCACGGGTCCTAATCTGTGTCTGAGTTTGGGCATCTTATCTGGCTATGTCCTGCTTTTTCCTAATCCCCGTCTACACCAGACCCTCTCTCGGCAGACATCAGAGTAGTTTGTCATGGGGGAGCTGAAGTGAGTAGTTTAGTATCTGGAAGAGTTTATCAAAAATGGAGACTCCTGGACCCAAATTCAGGGACTCTGATTTAAGGGGCTGGGGCGGAGCCCTGGAAATCTGTAATATGTAGCCCCGGAGGTTCTGATACAGGTGGCCAGTGGCACACATTCTGAGAAATGCTGGGAGGTGGAAAGGACTGCAGGCAGATGGCCTCACCTCTGGGAATCGGTTTCCTCATGGGTAAAGTGGTGGTGCAGGGAACTACTTTGGCACCCAGCATGTGGTAAGTGTTCAGCTATTGTTGCAATCTCTGTGGCTGCAAAGTCCTCAGACCGCCTCGGTGGGGTAGGCCCTGAGCCCAATCTCTATGTTATGTGACAAAGGTGAAGTCCTTTCCTGCATTCCTGCAACCAACAGTCTCCTTGGTCTCCCTGTAGGGGAAATTGGCTGGCTTTCAGGCCATTCTCCCTCCTAAGATGTATGGCAGGAGCCGTTTTGCCAGAGGCCAGGTAAGGCCGGCAGGTGGCATGTGCAGTGCCCCTGTGGCATCACACAGTGCAGTGGGGCTCCCTAAAATTCCCTCTGATTTTCCCAGGATAACACACTATTGGAAAAGATGGGACCCTGGACTCCTTTCAGCATGTCTGGGTGAGCTCTCCAGGGCTGGGGTGATGGGGGCGGAGATGAGCTTCGTGGATTTTCATGCCCATGTGCGCAGCTCTTCACTTGGCTCCCTTGGTGCCTGGCAACTCTCTCCCCACCTCACCTGCCACCCCTTGAGAGCCTAGAGGAAAAGAGGGGTGGACATCAGCCGAATTAAGAATCAGGTAGCACGAGATTAGGCCCTGCTGTTATGAGCGGCTGGGGTGACTCTTTGGTTTCTCTGCACCAGTGAGGATGGAAAGTGAACTGGTAGGGCCTGGATTATTCTGGAATAAAAGAACGCTGCTTCTAGGGCTCCTCTTCCCAGGGGGCAGGGGTATAGCTGAGGTATCCTGCCCCCAACTAATGGCAGAACTCCTCTCCCCAGAACCTGAGACTCACTCCGCGACTTCTCTGCTCAAGAACCTGCTGTGGCTGGGTTGTACATCACGTGCAGACTGCCCCAATTTCACCTTATATCAGCCCTCGCTTTCCTCCTTTCTCTGACTGGTCCAGACACAACTCCTCACAATGTTGGACCATTCTGGCTGCTGCCTCTTGCTTGGAATGACCTTTCTTTCGACTTCTGTTAGTTTCAAGACAGCCTCCTCCAGGAAGCCCTCCCTGATAGTTGTAGCCCATTTGAGGTTTCCCTTCTTTTCCAGGCAGCATCAGACACCTAGTGCTTCCTGTCATCTAATTGAGCATGGTAGGGTGGGTACTTGGAGCAGATAAACCAAAGGCTCTACTCTGTTCCTTTCCCCCAGAGCCTCAATTTCCCCCCTTACATGTAGGGGATAATAGTTCCTCCTCACAGGACTGAGGCGTGTAAGTGTTTTGCACAGGCTGGCTTTCCCAGTGCAATGCTCTCATTTTATGGATGGGGTCTTGATGAGACATGAGGGGACTTGTCTCTCCAGATCCACATCTCTGACAGGAGAAGGCTGCCACCCTGGGGGCAGAGTGCACTTTTCTAGCCTCATATGGCATCCTGTCCTTTGAATGCATTTACATTATTTTCCCTGGTAAGAATCTTCCAGACTTTGGTACCATATTGTAACTACATGGGCTGTGGAAATAGCCAGGAGTGGACTCGGCGCCTGTGGCTCAAAGGGCTAAGGTGCCAGCCACGTACACCTGAGCTGGTGGGTTCGAATCCAGCCTGGGCCGGCCAAATAACAATGGTGCCTGCAACCAAAAAATGGCTGGGCGTTGTGGCAGGTGCCTGTAGTCCCAGCTACTTGGGAGGCAGAGGCAGGAGACTTGCTTGAGCCCAGGAATTGGAGAGTGCTGTGAGCTGTGATGCCACAGCAGTCTATCCAGGGTGATAGCTTGAGGCTCTGTCTCAAAAAAAAAAAAAAAAAGAAAAAGAAATAGCCAGGAGTGGCCCAGGGCCCAGTGCTGAGGCAGGTGGTTATCTGGGACCAGGGGCTTTCATGCGCTTCAGCCAGCATGAGGAAAGGGTGGGGGCTCCCAGCCCCTTAGAGATGAACCTGATTTATTGGAGATTGGTGTGCCAGGCTAGTGCCTGCCCCCCCAGGGGGTGGCAGAGAGGCCCCAAGATGGTGGCAGGGTGGGAACCAGCTAGAAATGATGGGGAAAGTCCAGCTGATGCAAGAGGGTTAGTAAGTAAACACCCACTGCCCCAAGTCTCTTAAGTGTCCCCTGCTGCCCCTACCACTATAGCCAATGCTCCAAGGCCTTTGGTGCAGCACCAAGGCCATCACCTATCCTGATTGGTCTGCCCGTGTCTTCCCATTTGATGGGGATTTTGAACATTGCTCCCAGGGAGAAGCCTGCTGATCACCAATAGTGACCCATTTGGGGGGGCCTCTGGAGCAGTAGGGCTGGGGGTGGGAGACTTGCTTCCCTCTCACCCAGTCAGCGCTGCGCAGCTCTGCCAGTAATACCCTCCCAGAGCATCTGGTCTCCATTGCCACGGTGCCCTGGCCTGGCTTTACGAGACAGCTTTCTTCTCCCCCAGCACCAACTGTGTGCGGAACAGCCGGAAACTCCTCTAACACTGCTGGGCAGGTGGGGGCTGGCATTGGAGAGGTTGAGCCAGGAAAGGATTAGTAACCAGGCAGCAGTGGCTCAGAGATGTGTGCCCGGGCGAGCGGGTGGCGTAAGCGGAAGGCGCTTGGCAACATGGCCTGCCACTCCTGCTGAGCAGCAAGCGAGAGAGTGGGTGGCGGCCCGTGTCCCAGCAGTGGGGATGGGGGGGGTGGAGAGGGA
This sequence comes from Arctocebus calabarensis, assembly GCA_963573935.1. Lineage (NCBI taxonomy): Eukaryota > Metazoa > Chordata > Mammalia > Primates > Lorisidae > Arctocebus > Arctocebus calabarensis. The sequence goes on along the minus strand of CAUYON010062809.1, from coordinate 5,088 downwards.
AGATGTGAGCAGCACCTGTACTCCTGGGACAGTCACAGTGATGTCTGTCATCCTGAAGTGGAGATACAGAGGTCTGGGTAGCACCTGGACTCTGGGGGCTCCGGGCCACTGAGGACCTGGGGCCCTGGAGGGTGGACAGGCAGACATGCTGGACAGCGGACACCAGCCTAGCAGCTTAGGACAGGAAGCCATCTGACAGGAAGCGCTGACTGCCAGCCCTGTGTGGGGCCCTGGACCATCAGGAGGTGGGCTGGGGAGATAGAGCTAATCTAGAGAGCATCAGGGCAGCTCCTGCCAGAAGGTGACCTTGTGTGCCGGGACAGCTGCCACCCGTGCTGGGGACGTTTGGGGCACACGGTGGCGGCCGGTGGGCCACTGCTGGCCAGTTTGTGGGAAACCTGCCAATGCTTTCTTGTGACTCACCCTGCTGTCCCCCTGGGGGGCCCACACGCCTCTCTAATCCCTTCCTTCCCTTTGCCTCTTAGGCTCAGAGCAGGGGAGTGACAGATGACAGGCTGGTCCCTGCTGAACGTTTGCTCTGACTGTGGTGCTTTTAGCTGGCTGCCTGTGGTCTGAATCTCTTCCCCTGGTCATTCTCCTCAAAGAAGCTCCATGGACAAAGGGAATGGTCCCAAGGGGCAGCGTCCTTGGCTCCCTCTCCTCGGCCAGGCTTGATATCCCTAGTCCCTCCAGCTCCCCCCTGGCACCTGTCACACCAAGAATTCTGATTTTAATGTGTCAGTAGGAGCCCATTTGCACAGAGAGGAAAAAAAAATATCAGAGTTGGCCTGGATAAGGTGATCATATCTGTGTTCTAGCTGGGAGCCCCTGGGCACCCTGGGATCCTGACACCCCACCATCACAGCTCACCTGATTCGGGGAAACCCCTTCCTTTGGCCCAGGTGTGCTGAGTGCAGCCCTGTGACTCCCTAACTGCTAACGTACTGGTAGTGGCTCACCCTGATTCCCAGGGCATCAGCCCCAGAATTCTGAGTTACCTCTGACTTTTTTTGCTGCCTGGGCTTTTTGACAAGCCACGTGGAGCTCTTGTCTTCCATGTGTTCCAGGCCTTCTAGAATCTTGAGGGAGGGTCACTTAGAAGAGCATTAGGAGGTCACTCGGCACATCCCAAGGGTGCCAGGGTCTCTTGGAACTTACAGAGAACAGGGCTGTTTTATAACTAAAGCATTTATTTCCATCAATTCACTAACCGATTGTTCTGCTCAGGCGCCTGCGTTTGCTCACAGAAGGGAATCTGCGGCCAGACCTCTTGGCTGATGGTTTCCCCATGGCCAAGACCTTCAGACTGGCGAAGTTCTGGTGGAAGGAAGGAGGTGGGAGAGAAATCACACATGTTCTCCCCAGGGAAGGGAAGGAGCATGCCTGCCCACGTCTCTGGGGGCACCCTCTGGAGGGCTGGGGTATCACAGTGAATGATCCGGGTCCTGGCCTCTGATGCGACCTGGTTTAGGCTCCCAGAGGCAAAACTGGGTTTTGGCCATCTGAGGGCACTCAGGAACCTCAAAGGAGCCTATTTGCCTGGGAAGTACTAGATAGATCAGGACAAGAGAGTAGGGGAGCAGGCAAGGACTTCCAGCCCTGCAGCCCCAGAGCCCACTTCCTCCTTAATCCATCACCTTCATAAACAGTCCTGAAGTGGGATGCACCTCGCTCTCCCCACCCAATTCTCACTCAAGTCTCTGACGGGCCCAGATGGCCCTGTGGCAGTTGGCTTTGGTGAGGCCTGGTGGCAGGTGGGAGGAGGGAAGGGTGTTAAGTGAAAACCATATAAAAAAATCCAGAAATGTGCATATAAAATCTCGCCCTTGGTGTATTGCCTAAGTCAATAAGCAGAAAGCACCTTCTTCCTGGAGAAGGATCAAGTCCTCGAAAGTCCTCAAAAGGTAGGAAATGTCAAAGTGTCACTTCATTGTCATAAAAAAACCCCAACAAACCCCCCAAACCAAAACCACCCCTGACCAAAATACCCCTAGTTCTCGAATTGCTGTAAACAAACCCAGACGCAGAATCAACCCTTCTCAGTGGCAGTCGTAGCTGATGGCAGTCACTGCAGGCAGCATCAGCCCTCGAGGTGGGGGCTGGCAGGAGGGGGGCCCAGGCAGGTTGTGGCTGCCGTGCGGTGCGTGTGATATGTACGTGAGGCTGCAGACCCAGGGGGCAGCCATCCTCAGGAAGGCTAGCCTTTCTGGTGTCCTCATGTTCTCCCTGACCCAGGAGGACAAAAGCCCCTTTTCATCCCCATGAGCCATCAGGAGAAACAGTCTCTTTCATTGGAGTTTCTAAAATATTCTCCAAAGACAGAAAAATGCTTCTGTTTGCCCAGTGGCAGCAGGAATGGATTTTCCCAGAGGGGTTCCTGGGACTGCCTGCCCGCCTGTCCCATCAGGCTAGGCTAGCGCTTAGCTGTCGACTGAGGCCTAGAGGAGCAGCCAGGGACAGGAGAGAAGGGCGACCCCTGTCTCTCCCCTTCACATTTGTTTTCCTGAAAGTGTTTCTTGGCTCTGGCCAGGTCACCTTTCCAGAGGGAGTTGGAGAGAAACTGCTTTTGGTCTCTGATTGGACAAATCGCATGAATCTCCCAAGCCCTTTTTTTCCCCTAAGAATGATCATCGCTTTCCTTTTGAGAATCCTCCTTAAAAAATATTCCTTGTATCTCCCACCCCCTCCCAGATTCTATTTTCTTTTTTCCCCATTCCCTTTTTTCCGTCGTTTGAATTGCATGTGTTCTTGGTGACATCTCGTGGCTGGAGCGCTGCTTGGTTCTTCTGCTGCCTGTGGCCTCCTGGCAGGTGGCTGACCCTGCAGTGGACGGAGCACCAGGAGGGCCCGACGTGGGGAGGAGGGGACGGGGCCTGGAGGAAGAGGCGAGCCGAGGCAAGTGAGTGTCAAACCTCCACCGACTGAATCTGGTTCATCTGTGCCCGCATCACCTGGATACTGTTCAGGATTTTTTTCTGGTGGCCAGCCAAAGTGACCCCGACCCGGAGAATGTCCCTTTGGGAGAGAATTAGTGTGTTAGGGAAATGTAGGGGTTTGTACTAAAGACAGTAAGGGGGGGGTTCTGGGATGGGGGTGTGGGTAGGTGGCCAAAGCTCGAGTGAGTGATCATGGTGAGGTGGGGAGCACTTGACCTCAAGTCAGGGCACTAAGATGAGAAAACAGGTTGATTCGCTCAAGGTCACATAGTTGGCAGGTGGCAGGTATCAGTATGAGTATCAGTCTGGATGTGACTCCAGTGTTGGCCATCTTGCCCCTTGGATCCCCACATCCTTTCTGGGTCACTATTTCTTATCTCCCAGAGCACCCCACTTGGCTGGAGGGGTGGATAGGGGAGGGGGGCACTTACTCCATCATCATCTGAGACACAACGTCGAAGGAGGTGAAGCCGGCGTTGGCGAAGCTCTCCTTGTACTGTCCCATCTTTATGGCCTCCAGCCACTCGTCCACCGTGTTAAAGCTGGTGTAGTCGGGGATCGTGCGGTCCAGCAGCGGCAGGTTAATGCTGGAGGTGGGGGTGGGGTGGGGTGGGCGACAGAGATGGTCAGGGCACAGGCTTGCAGGAAGTGTGAGGGTGAGTGTGTGCATGGACTCACGTGCCCTCTGCGTGCGTGTGGGCAGGAGTTTGAGCCTGTGTGGCCGTGTGTGCAAGCACGTGTGAGTATGTGGGAGTGAGTGCGTGTGCAGGTCGCAAAGCTGGGGCCACCTGGCAAGTCTAGGGAAGCCTCTGCGAGGATTGCTGAGAGGCTGGCCTATAGGAGTGAGGAGCAGACACTTGTCCCTGTTTCTCATTTTCTGGAGGAGGGAATTCATCTGGACCAAGTGTTAAAATTATTCGTTGTTTCCCCCCCAGTGCCATTCTCTGCCCTGCTTTGTGCTATAGGAGGCTGACCTTGGGGACTGTACCTTCAAACTCCAGCTCAGGCTGGTGGTGCTAATGGGAATGACTTCCTGCCAGGCAAGTAGTGAAATGACTCTCATGAGATTAAGAGCCCTGAGTGATTTTATGTGGAGACTCAGGAGTGGCTGATGCAGGGTCACGGTGAGGAGTGAAAGGGGCAAGCACAAAGCTCTCTTGGCCACAGGAACGTAGTGGAGGAAGGACTTTGGCCCACGGACTCTCTGGCCACAGCCAACCTAGATCCTAAGGATGCCTGGCTGGACCATGGCCCGCAGACATTCAGTGGTATTGTGGGTCCAGGAGGGTAAGCATGTGGCCTGTGACAGCCACACAAGGAAGGCAGTGGTGAGCTGCAGCCCCGGGGGAGCTGGCCTGGGGTCTTAGGAGAAGAGATGCACTGGGCACCTGAGCTGAATCCCCCTCAGGCTGAGCCTGTCTCTTGGGCCTGGGGACGCTGACCCAGTGAGAGGACCCGTTCGGTGTGTGATGTGCACTAACTTCTGAATGGGGCTATGTGCAGGTACCTGTGGATGTGTGTGAGCGTGAGAGCCTGAGACTGTGTGTCTTTGTGTGAGATTGTGTGTGTAAGCAAGCGTGAATGTGTCTGTGTGTTCATCTGTGTGTGTAGGAGTCTATTTGTCTAAGCACGTGTGTGTGTGTGTGTGTGTGTGATGAGGATGGAAGTTAGACAGCTTAGGCTTGAATATGAGAGTAGCTATGGAGTAAATCTATTCACCAGCGAAGATGCTAGATCCTTTGGTGGTATTTTTCTTTCTTTTTTTTTTTTTTTGTAGAGATATCACTTTATTACCCTTGGTTTGAACTGCCGTGGTGTCACACAGCTCACAGCAACCTCCAGTTCCTGAGCTTAGGTGATTCTCTTGCCTCAGACTCCCAAGTAGCTGGGACCACAGGCGCCCACCACAACATCTGGCTATTTTTTTTTTTTTTTTTGAGACAGAGCCTTAAGCTGTCACCTTAGATAGAGTGCTGTGGCATCATAGCTCACAGCAACATCCAATTCCTGAGCTCAAGCAAGTCTCCTGCCTCTGCCTCCCAAGTAGCTGGGACTATAGGTGCCCGCCACAACGCCCGGCCATTTTTTGGTTGGCGGGCCCGGGCTAGATTCGAACCTGCCAGCTAAGGTGTACGTGGCTGGTGCCTTAGCC
>CAUYON010062806.1:0-14798 GCA_963573935.1 Arctocebus calabarensis | reverse complement strand
CTCCTTTGAGCTACAGGCACTGCCTGCCTAAAGGGGTATTTTTTTTTTTTTTGAGACAGAGCCTCAAGCTGTCACCCTGGGTAGAGTGCTGTGGTATCACAGTTCACAGCAACCTCCAATTCCTGGGCTCAAGCGAGTCTCCTGCCTCTGCCTACCAAGTAGCTGGGACTACAGGAGCCCACCACAACGCCTGGCCATTTTTTGGTTGCAGCCGTCATTGTTGTTTGGCGGTCCTGGGCTGGATTCGAACCTGCCAGCTCAGGTGTACATGGCTGGTGCCTTAGCCTGTTGAGCCACAGGCGCTGAGCCTCCATCTCCTTTATAAGTTCTCTGGTTTGAGTCACTGCTGTTGTTTCATACTCCTTTTTATGACAGGCTGACAGATTAATTCTCTAGAGGCTGACCTGATATAAATAGGAAAATTTGGTTATTATCACCAGAAGGAGCAGGTTGTTATTTAATTACTTTTCAATTTTAATGCTATTTCTTGCTTTTAGAACTGGCAGACATTTCCATTCTGCCATTTGAATTTTGAGAAGTTTTTAGTTGCTTTTGGTAACTTTGAGGAATCAAGTTAATTTTTTTTTTTTTTTTTTGAGACAGAGTCTTAATCTGTCGCCCTGGGTGGAGTGGTGTTGTGTCATCATAGCTCACGGCAACCTCAAACTCTTGAACTCAAGTAATCCTCTTGCCTCTCAGCCCCCTGAGTAGCTGGAACTACAGGCATGTGCCATTAAGCCTGGCTACTTTTTGTTTTTTTATTGGTGATGGGGTCTCACTCTTGTTCAGGCTGGTCTTGGACTCCTGAGCTTAAGCAGTCCACCCAGTTTGGCCTCCCAGAGTGCTAGGATTACAGGTGTGAGCCACCACACCTGGCCAAGTTAATTTTTAAAATGGTTTTTAAATGCTGAGTGCATTTATTTGTGGTGGTAATTGCTTGATAAAATCTGTTTTCTGCTACTTAATTAGTATAATACTTAGAATCTGGTCACTGCATACAATTTTGATGTCTTTACAGACTTAAAAGGATTTGAGGAGCACCCAAAATTTGTTCTTTTCCCTTGATTTCTGTACAAGGACACATGTTTTAATTTTTATTTATTTTTTTTTTGAGGCAAGCTTCTCACTGTGTGCTGTGTTGAGACAGCAACCTCCAACTCTTGGGCTTAAGTGATTCACTTGCTTAAGCTCCTGAGTAGCTGGGACTACAGGTTACAACGCCCAGCTATTTTTTGGTTGTAGTTGTCATTGTTGTTTGACAGAGCTGGGCTAGTTTCGAACCTGCCAGCTCTGGTGTATGTGGTTGGCGCCCTAGCTGCTTGAGCTACAGGTGCTGAGCCCAAGCACAGTTTTATTATTGGGGCATTTAGAAGTTAATATATTCTTGGTATGTTATTTACAAGTAACATTTCACCAGTTTGTGACTGAAGAAGTATTTGCATCATTGAATATCATAACTTTGAGAGATTTAAATGCTGAATGAAAATATTTTGTGCTCATCATTAAAAAACAAACAGAAATGGAAGCTATAACATCAAACCTGTCATAAAGATACATGGACTATTTGTCTTTCTTTTTCTTCCCCTAGGTAATTTATGTAGAGTTAAAAAAAATCTTTATGCAATACTCTATTTTCTTGCAAATTAAGAGTTTTTGGTGACTGATTAATGCTCAGAATAAATCTGAATCTGTTTTCAGATTAGGCCTATGTCTAAAAATCATGGGGAACTTCATTAAGGAATTGATGGATAGTGTATGAGTCCACAGTTATCATTGCTTGCTTACAGGTAATATTAGTCATTTCCTTAAACCTTGGAGGTGGAAAGGTCTGAGAAGATGTCTGCACTTGTAGCTTTTGTAGCTGATACTTCTTTCTTTTGCATTTCCCATTATTTTGTTTACTTTGGGCTTGTTAGTCCAATGAAGGCCTTCCTAAAGAGTGTGATCATACATAATATATGCATGTTCTTTTTTCTTTGCTAATAACAGTATGAAAACATTGTCTGCTTTCAAGTTTAGTCTTTCATGATGAATTGGCTCTCAGGGAAGTAACTTGACTTTATAGGTGCAACTTTGTCGTTTCTTCCTTCTCCCACCTTCACAGCAGGCACAGCTGGCTTTCCATTCAGATGGTGTTGTGTTTCAGCTGAGGGAGCTCAGACTGCAAACCCTTGGGTCTCAGCTTGTGCTTGACAGGACTTTAAGTGAATCAGGGAGTCTGAATTATTCATTCTCTTTCCTCATCCTGCTGTTCATATCAGATTCCTGCTGTGTCTTTGGGGCATCTTGCCAGTCTTCAGCATAATTGATTTCCTTGCTTTGTGCTGTGTGTGCACATGGGTTGTTCCTCTGTTTAAGCATTCCTAATTGTCTATGATAGGGATATTTATTAAGCACACACGGGTAAAAGCACAACAGTTTAGTTCCAGATCATTAAAAATATAGAGATAGTGGACATCATGTTGCTTTTATAATCTAAAGAAGAGGTTAGGGGCAGTGCCTGTGGCTCAGCGAGTAGGGCGCCGGCCCCATATACCGGGGGCTGCAGGTTCAAACCTGGCCCCGGCCGAACTGCATCAAAAAATAGCCGGGCGTTGTGGTGGGCGCCTGTAGTCCCAGCTACTGGGAGGCTGAGGCAAGAGAATCACCTGAGCCCAGGAGCTGGAGGTTGCTGTGAGCTGTGTGACACCATGGCACTCTACGGAGGGCAGTAAAGTGAGACTCTGTTTCTACAAAAAAAAAAAAGAAGAGGTTAGAATTGTCTGTTTTTCTTTTTTTTAAAATTTCAAAATATCAAGGGGAGATAATATTTTTGTTACTTTTTTTATTTTTGATACCTTTTATAATGCTCAAGTTGGGGCTTTTAGTGTGCTCATCACCCAAATAGTGTTCATTGTACCTGATAGATAAGTTTTTACATTGTACCTGATAGGTAAATTTTTACCTGTTCTCTTCCTCCTCCTTTCTTGATTTTCAGTGATGTTTACATCTCTTTGTGCTATGTATGCTCATCAATTAACTCCCAGTTATTAGAGAGTAGAGTATTTGTTTTTTAATTCTCAGGGTACTTCATTTAGGATAATGGTCTCCAGTTCTGTCTAAATTGCTGCAAAAGACAATTATTTCATTCCTTTTTATGGTTGAGTTGTACTGGGGTGTGTGTGTATATAATTATATGTATATAGTGTGTGTGTGCACGCATATATATATATATATCTAATTATATATACACACACATATCCCGCATTTTTTTTTAATGCACTCAAGAATTGATGGGTATTTAGTTTGATTCCACATCTTTGCAGTTGTGAATTGTCCTGGGATAAACATTTGAATGCAGTTGCCTTTTTGATAAAATGACTTTTTTTTGGAGACAGAGTCTCTTTATTTCGCCCTCGGTAGAGTACTATGGTGTCACAGCTCACAGCAATCTCAAACTCTTGGGCTTAAGTGATTCTCTTGCCTCAGCCTCCCAAGTAGCTGGGACTACAGGCACCCGCCACAATGCCTGGCTATTTTTTTGTGGCAGTTGTCATTGTTGTTTAGCCAACCTCCGTGTATGTGGCCGGCGCCCTAAACACTGAGCTACGGGTGCTGAGCCTAGAGTGATTTATTTTCCTTTGGGTAGATACCTGGCAGTGGGATTGCTGGGTTGAAATGTTAAGACTGCAAGAATCGGTCTTTCTGGCTCGGCGCCTGTGGCTCAACAGGCTAAGGTGCCAGCCACGTACACCTGAGCTGGCAGGTTCAAATCCAGCCCGGGCCCGCCAAACAACAATGATGGCTGCAACCAAAAAAATGGCCGGGCGTTGTAGCGGGCACCTATAGTCCCAGCTACTTGGGAGACAGAGGCAGGAGACTCGCTTGAGCCCAGGAATTGGAGGTTGCTGTGAGCTGTGATGCCACAGCACTCTATCCAGGGTGACAGCTTGAGGCTCTGTCTCAAAAAAAAAAAAAAGAATTGTTCTTTCTATTGCCTAGGATATACAATTTTCATTCCAAGCAGCAAGGATTTGCTGTCTGAATTATGAGGAAGACTTCTGTGATTTGATTAGAGTACATGGTAAGGAGACTGTTCTTTTCTCTTTATGTTTTTCAATCATATTGTCTCCTTATCAGTGTTTTTCTTTGGGAAAATATTTCATTTAAGGCCCTAGACTGTTAGAACTAGGAAGGGCTTAGAGATGATCTAGTCCAGAGGTCACAAACTATAGGTCTATGATCTCGCTCCTGCACACGGGGTTTTGTTTGACTAACACAGTATTTTAAATAAAGACTTTTGGATTTAACATTTAATGTTAATGTTTAACATTTAAACATTGAATGAGGCCTTCGGACAGCACATCCCTTTCTGCGAGCAATTGGAATCCTCGGTTCTTGTGAGGGTTGACACTCTGGACTGGGGACGCGGGCTGCAGCGCGGCACCTTCACCTACACTATGGCTCGAAATGCAGAAAAGGCCATGATGACCTTAGCAAGATTTTGCCAAGCTCAGCTGGAAGAGGGAAAAGTGAAGGAGTGAAGACCCTTCCTTGTCTCAGAATGTACGGAGCTGCCTAAAGCTGAAAAGTGGAGACGACAGATTATTGGAGCAATATCTACAAAAGTGGCTCAGATTCAGAATTCTGGTTTAGGTGAATTCCGAATTCAAGACCTGAATGATGAAATTAACAAGCTGTTAAGGGAGAAAGGACACTGGGAAGTCGGGATAAAGGAGCTGGGCGGTCCTGACTATGGAAAAGTTGGCCCTAAAATGCTGGATCATGAAGGGAAGGAAGTCCCAGGAAACCGAGGTTACAAGTACTTTGGAGCAGCAAAAGATCTGCCTGGTGTTAGAGAGTTATTTGAAAAAGAACCTCTTCCTCCTCCCAGAAAGACACATGCTGAGCTCATGAAGGCGATTGATTTTGAGTACTACGATTACCTAGATGAAGATGATGGCGTTATTGTGCCTTTGGAACAGGAATATGAAAAGAAACTTAGAGCAGAGTTAGTGGAAAAGTGGAAAGCAGAGAGAGAGGCTTGGCTGTCAAGAGGAGAAAAGGAAGAAGAGGAGGAAGAGGAAGAAGAAATCATCATCTATGCTGTCACCGAGGAGGAGTCGGATGAGGAAGCAGCCAGGAGAAAGGTGGGGATGACGGCCAACAGAAGTTCATCGCCCACGTGCCTGTGCCATCGCAGGAAGAGATTGAAGAGGCGCTTGTACGAAGGAAGAAAATGGAACTCCTCCAGAAGTATGCGAGTGAGACCCTGCAGGCCCAGAGTAAAGAGGCCAAAAGGCCCCTGGGGTATTAGGGCAGAGCTGGGGCTCTCCCTGGAGTCCAGAAGATCTGGTGGGCCCTTCCATCCTCCTGTGTTCCTTCCAGACCATTGCCCTTGGCTGCCTGAGGTCTCCTGCTCCTTTCTCAGCCTTTCTTACCTCGTGTGTTGAGAGCAGCGGTCTGGCCTCCCTGGTTGGCTGTCTAGGTGCTGAACATTTCAGCCATCAGTTTTGTACGAATATTTTGCTACTGTATGAATCCATTTATTTTTATTTTATTTTATTTTGGAGTATATAAAACAGCATTTGCTAAAAGAAAAAAAATAAATAGGGTGGCTCCTGTGGCTCAGCGAGTAGGGCGCCGGCCCCATATACCGAAGGTGGCGGGTTCAAGCCCGGCCTCGGCCGAACTGCAAAACAAAAAAATAGCTGGGCGCTGTGGTGGGCGCCTGTAGTCCCAGCTACTAGGGAGGCTGAGAGAATCGCTTAAGCCCAAGAGCTGGAGGTTGCTGTGAGCAGTGTGACGCTGCGGCACTCTACCCAGGGCGATAAAGTGAAACTCTGTCTCTACTACAAAAAAAAAAGGTCAGTGGCACCATTGACATCTGGCACAGACTGGCCCCTGCCTAGAAGTGTGAGTGATGCACTGGTCCTCAGTGCAGTGTGCTCCCCACCTGCAGTCTGCCCAGGCCTCAGTGGACATCACAGCCTGTGGTGGCACCTCCTTCCCCACAGGGATGGCAGAGTCTGCACTGCTGCAACCTGGGACACCACACAGTGAAAGAAAGTAAATCGCCATTCTTGAAAGCAAAGGAGTGGGTTCCTGGCTCGTGGAAGTGCTGTCCATCAAGTTGGGCAGCCTGCTGGCCCTCAGGGTGCTGCGCCAGAAGAGAATATTTCTGTCATGGTAGAACTCCATGGACTCTAGGTTGGAAGCTTCCAGCAGCTTCAAAGCCCAAGTAATCTAAATCTAACTTCTATTTTTATTAGATGCCACCATCATCTCCTGTTAGGTTATTAGTAACTCATACTTTATCCCCTATTACGCTGCTCGTGAACCAGCCTTTGAAGACATTACTTGGGACCATCTGTGCCCCATGTCCACACCCAGCCTCACATGCCTGACAACACCAGATTCCACAATAAACCTGAAAAACCACGAAAACCTATGCTTGCTCCAGTAGACATCTGCCTTCCCTACTATCCATATAACCTGAAAAGTCCTAATGCCTATCTCCTTACCATGAATCCCTGGGAAACATTTCAAGGCTGAGTTGGTGAGAGGGGGAGGGTGTGGTTGATTTTTAATGAACGTGTAAGAGTTAACACGATTTGGTATGTGGCTGCAGTTGAGCCAGGCCTGCAGGGCCAGGACATGCCATCCGTTGTAGAGTCATTCACAGTGACAGCTCAAGGCACTGGCCTCCAGTAGAAGGACAGCTGTTTGAGGTCAAGCTTTCTGTGCGAGATTATAGCCCCCCTCCTGAGCTCGTGGAACTAGTCCTCTGGGTATCTATTCACTCATCCTTGTCTGGGAGGCAAGAAGAAAGTCACTAGCTGCTATATATGCAGAGGCCACCTTGGATCCTACTCTCTGGTTAACAGCCTGGGATGTGGCCCTCTCTGCTAGGAGAGCCCACCTTGCCTGGGAGCTATTCATACTTTACTGAAGTAGTAGGGCTTTGCCCGGCATCACCTTTGGATTAACCCCTCAAAGAGAATTTTTGAGAGTCCTGAAATCTTTCCTGCCACCTGATCCGTGTGGGGTTAGACATTTCAGCAGTTACTGAGCGGGTGCTTTTCCTCACCCTGCCCCCAGTTGGGTTAATCCCAAAATATCCAGTAATCCCTGGAACAAGCAGTTCATTCCATACCTTGCTTCCTTGTGCTGTTAATTGGCCACATAGACACTCTTGACTGTCACAGGTGAGGGGCCACTATTTGGGACCCTTCAGGGCTGCAGACAGCCACCTGGGCAGGTGCTGTTTTGAGCAACCTCCTGCTTCAACGTCCCCTGGCTTATTCCGCGTGGTACACAGAGAGCAGGTGCTGAGCTTACAGGAAACACCCCTCCCTCCCCTCCCCCAGAATAGGAAAAGATAAGAGGCAGGGGCTGCTCCAGGCTTGCCTCATACTAGAGCTTTCCTCACGCACTTTGGGACTACCCGGTAGGCACATCCCATTGGAAGTGCCGGTTCCCCGTATCTGGGAGAATATTGAGTCAGTGATTTTTTCAACTGGTATGACCAGGCACACTGGTGTGCCACAAGAGGATCTTATATGTGCTTTGAAAATTTTTAAAGATAATTATTTTTGAAAGAAGTTCAAAGCACAGTAAGTGTATTCTTTTTTTTACTCCTTTTTTGATCAACATAATTTAAGTGTGCCGTGCAGTAAAAATGGTTGAAAAACACTGCCCTAGACTCTGACGTATTCTTCATGTCTGTGGGCTCCTGTGAGCAGCCACTGAAACTGTCTTCTCTTTAGAGAAAATTTTGCTTCCAATTTCCCCCTTCAAATTCCTCTAATTCCTTTTTTTCTTTCTCTCTCTCTCTCCTCCTCTCTTCTCCCTCCCCCCTCCTCTCTCTCTTCCTCTCTCTCTCTCCCTCTTTTCCCTCCTCAATGCTGCTCTGCAGCATCCCCCGCCAATAAATACCTTTTGTACAAAAAAAAAAAAAATTCCTCTAATCCTCCAACGCCAGGCGACGTTTGCATCTCGGTTCTACCCTGTCCACCTGCGTCTGCCTGGCTCTGCTGGCAGCTTCCCTCTGGGCTGTCCTTCAGCGCTCAGTGACATCATGGCTCAGACTCAGGCTTTCAGGTGACTGCCGGAGCCGTCACGCCTGTGTGGGAGGACACTGGCCTCCACCGCTCCTCTGTTTTCTGTCCTCAGTCCCTGTGTGTCCCTGCCACACACTAGTGGGTCAGCTGCAGAGTAATACGGAAACACGAAGCTCTCCATCTTGCAGTTGGTGGGCTGCTTGGCCCTCCTCAACCCCCACTCTATTATGTATTTTTGGAAATATTTTTACTTTTAATATTTTTATACCAGTTTGTAAAGGAGAAAAAAAATACAAGGCTTGATTGCTTCTTGTCACTCCAGGACTTCTCAGCTGTGCTAATGATCATTCTCTAAACGTACCAGGACTTGGCAATGCCGATCCGCTCCCACCGTGGTCTTCCTGTCACCCTATGTGTCACACATCACTATCCTTTAAGAAAAAAAACTGTTGGCTTGGCGCCTGTGGCTCAATGGGCTAAGGCGCCAGCCACATACACCTGAGCTAGCGGGTTCGAATCCAGCCCGGACTGCCAAACAACAATGACAGCTGCAATCAAAAAATGGCCGGGCGTTGTGGCAGGCGCCTGTGGTCCCAGCTACTTGGGAGGCAGAGGCAGGAGACTCGCTTGAGCCCAGGGGTTGGAGGTTGCTGTGAGCTGTGATGTCACAGCTCTCTATCCAGGGTGACAACTTGAGACTCTGTCTCAAAAAAAAAAAAATTGTTGACATAGGAATTATTCAATCTGTGTGTCTTTCTGAAATCTGGGAAAAGTCCCCAGTTTTCTAAGATTGCAAGTGGCATTTTTGTCACCTAACAGACATGCCCAGAAGCCATACTTCCCAAGGGTCTTTTATCTCCAGAGCGTGTGATCCTAGCGCCCCACAATGACCATCTGGAGCCTACCTGGCTCCAGAAATGAGTGTTGAGGCTGTGTCGTACCAGGATAGAAAGCTTTGTCTCCCATCACTGGAAAGATAACCAGCGTTAACATTGGAGGGCGAGGCAGGCAGGGTGAAAGGTTTAGATCTGGCAAGTCTGAATAACTCCAGGGGGCTCTGGGGTCTGGAGGCTGTGTGTAGTGCCTAGTATGTGGCCCTGGGGTGACTAGGGCAGAGGCGTGTCACCCTCTGAGGTGTAAGGCCCAGAGAAAGGAGTTCTGGCTCTAGATGGGGCGGTTTCTGTTAGAGGCACACTTGGGCCAGGCTTTTTCAACTCTAAGAAGGTTAGCCACAGAAGGGCAGTCTCTGTCCAGCTAGAATGATCTTTTTAAGATATCAAAACATTGTAATATACAGAAAAAATTTTTAAATACAGTTGGTACCAAAAAATGTACACACATTTTAAAAAAGGAAAAAACTACTGAATTTGTAATACTCAAGTCATGTTTGACTTCTGCAATTACATTAGGTACTCAGTGTGACTTGTATTCATCTTTTCTGATGAGTATATATCGAATATTACAATTTTAATAGTTTTTTCCTTTCTTAAAATTGTGTACATTTTTGCACCCTCTGTATATACAATATAGCATAATAAAAGATCCATTTTATAGGGTGGTGCCTGTGGCTCAAAGGAGTGGGGCGCTGCCCCATATGCCAGAAGTGGCAGGTTCAAACCTAGCCCCGGCCAAAAACTGCAAAAAAAAAAAAAAATCAGCTCAGCGCCTGTGACTCAGTGGGTGAAGGCACCAGCCATGTACACCTGAGCTTCCGGGTTCGAATCCAGCCTGGGCCCACCAAACAACAATGACGGCTGCAACCAAAAAATGGCCAGGCGTTGTGGCGGGCACCTGTAGTCCCAGCTACTTGGGAGGCGGAGGCAAGAGACTTGCTTGAGCCCAGGAATTGGAGGTTGCTGTGAGCTGTGATGCCACAGCACTCTATCCAGGGTGACAGCTTGAGGCTCTGTCTGAAAAAAAAAGAAAAGAAAAGGCAGTGATCTAGGAGTAGGGAGCAGGGGAGAGTCTATCTCTGCAGAGAAGAACCCTCCCCCCAATCTATAACCTTCCCTGTCCTTCCTAGGCCTCCTGGACACCATGCACAGCACAGTCTTATGGATGGGTACTGCATGTTCAACCATGTGGCTTTGGCTGCCCGCTATGCTCAACAGAAGCACAGCATCCAGAGGTCAGCAGCAGAGGGCGGATGTGATAGGGGTGGTATAGGGTATGGTATCCTAGTCTGGGCTCTTCCCCCAGATTTACCTTTATCCCCTTGCAGAGTCCCCTTTCTCTCCTGCTCACAGGGTCCTTATCGTGGATTGGGATGTACACCATGGTCAAGGAACACAGTTCATCTTCAACCAGGACCCCAGGTATACCCCAAGTCCCACCCCCAGCCACCTACCACCCTTATAGGCCCAGCCAGAAAGGTCAGGAGAGGGGAGACAGATTCTCATTCACTAGGCCTGCCTTGAGACCACAGTCTGTGCTGCTCTATGTATCTGCTGTCTCCTAATTTCATTCTGAGACAAGGGCT
Organism: Arctocebus calabarensis; assembly: GCA_963573935.1. Taxonomy (NCBI): domain Eukaryota; kingdom Metazoa; phylum Chordata; class Mammalia; order Primates; family Lorisidae; genus Arctocebus; species Arctocebus calabarensis. Next base: position 4,277 of record CAUYON010062806.1, on the reverse strand, counting down.
GTTGGGTTCTCCCTTTCACATATGGGATAACTTCCAAGTTAAGAGGTCACACAGAAGAATTAATAGAGACAGGATTTGGCCCAAAAATACTTAGACTTTGTTCACCGATTTACCTTTGAATCAGAGTGAACTTCAAATTATTACTTGGGCAGCACCTGTGGCTCAGTGAGTAGGGTGCCAGCCTCATATACCGGAGATGCTGGGTTCAAACCCAGCCCCAGCCAAAAACTGCAAAAAAAATTACTACTTTATTTCTTTCATTATGGTTATTCTACAAAGTATTTGTCTAAAAAAATTAAATAATGTAGAAATGCCTAAAGCAATGAGTTCTCCTATAATTCCCATCACCCCAAAACTATCTGCAGTATATGTAGTATCCTTACAGATTTTTTTTCTATAGATATATGAATATTCATTACTGTTATTATTATTAACAATATGCAGCCTCTGGCTGGATGTGGTAACTCACACCTGTAATCCTAGCACTCTAGGAGGCCAAGGTGGGTGGATTGCTTGAGCTTACAAGTTCAAGACTAGCCTGAGCAAGAGTAAGAACCCATCTCTAAAAAAACAACTAGCTGGGCCAGTTGTGGTGGGCCCATGTAGTCCCAGCTACTCGGGAGGCTGAAGCAAGAGTATCACTGGAGCACAAGAGTTTGAGGTTGCTGTGAGCTATGATGCCACAGCATTCTGTGAGGGTGACAGAGTGACAAAGTTATTTTTCTGTCTCAGAAAAATAAAAAATAGGCTCGGCACCTGTGGCTCAAAGGGCTAAGGTACCAGCCACGTACACCTGAGCTGGCGGGTTTGAACCCAGCCTGGGCTCGCCAAACAATGACAGCTGCAACCAAAAAATGGCCAGGCGTTGTGGTGGGCGCCTGTAGTCCCAGCTACTTGGGAGGCGGAGGCAGGAGCCTCGCTTGAACCCAGGAATTGGAGGTTGCTGTGAGCTGTGATGCCACGGCACTCTACCAAGGGTGACAGCTTGAGGCTCTGTCTCAAAAATAATAAGAATAAAAGGCCGAGCACAGTGGCTCATGCCTGTAATCCTAACACTCTGGGAGGCCAAGGTGAGTGGATTGCCTGAACTCACGAGTTCCAGACCAGCCTGAGCCAGAGTGAGACCTCGCATCTAAAAATAGCTGGGCATTGTGTCGGGCACCTGTAGTCCTAGCTACTTGGGAGGCTGAGACAAGAGAATCACTTAAGCCCAAGGGTTTGAAGTTGCTGTGAGCTGTGACACTATGGCACTCTACCAAAGGTGACAAAGTGAGACTCTGTTTCAAAATAATAATAATAATGATGATAATAATAAGGCGGTTCCTATTGCTCAGTGGGTAGGGTGCTGACCCCATATACTGAGGGTGGCGGGTTCTAACCCGGCCCCGGCCAAACTGCAGCAAAAAAATAGCCAGGCATTGTGGTAGGTGCTTATAGTCCCAGCTACTCAGGAGACTGAGGCAAGAGAATCGCCTAAGGCCAGGAGTTGGAGGTTGCTGTGAGCTGTATGATGCCACGGCAAATAACAATAATAATAATAAAGACAGTACACTACCTATGGGATAATCCACATGTTCTCTGGCAACTTGCTATAAACTTTAATAGCATATCATGGACACCTCTCTACATTAGTGCCTCTCATTCTTTATAATATTCCATTATATGACTGCACCTCTGGTCACTTAACCCTGGGACAATCAAGATGTTTCTCAGTTTTTGCTATTACTAGCAATTCTGCTGTGAATAGTCTTATACATAAATAATTTTGCCCTTCTCTGAGTATAGCTGTAGGATGAACTTTTTTTTTTTTTTTTTTTTTGAGACAGCGTCTCAAGCTGTCACCCTGGGTATGGTGCTGTGGTGTCACAGCTCACAACAACCTGAAACTCTTAGGCTTAAGCGATTCTCTTGCCTCAGCCTCCCAAGTAGCTGGGACTACAGGCACCCACCACAACACCCAGCTATTTTTTTGTTGCAGCTGTCATTGTCATTTAACTGGCCCAGACCAGGCTCAAACCCACCAGCCTTGGTGTATGTGGCCAGCACCTTACTGACTGAGCTATGGGCGCTGCCAAGGATGAACTTCTAATAGTTGATTGCTGGGTCAGAGGGTTAGCATACTTTAAAGTCTGGTATATACTGCCACATTTCCCTCCAGGAGGGAACCAGCTTACCTTTCCTGCAGAAAAGTTTGAGCAAGTGCTTGCCATTAGGGAATATTATTAAGTACAGGATGAATATCCTTTATCCAAAATGCTTGAGACCACAAGTGTTTCAGATTTCAGATTCTTTTCTGATTTGGAATTCTTTTCTGAATATTTGAATTATACTTACTAACTGAGCATCCCTAATCCAAAAATCTAGTTTTTTTTTTGTTGTTGTTTGTTTGTTTTGTAAAGACAGAGTCTCACTTTATCGCCCTGGGTAGAGTGCCATGGCGCTACACAGCTCACAGCAACCTCCAGCTCCTGGGCTTAGGCGATTCTCTTTCCTCAGCCTCCTGAGTAGCTGGGACTACAGGCGCCCGCCACAACACCCAGTTATTTTTTTTGTTGCAGTTTGGCCGGAGCCAGGTTTGAACCTGCCACCCTTGGTATATGGGGCCGGCGCCCTACTCCCTGAGCCACAGGCACCGCCCACTAATCCAAAAATCTAAAATCCGAAGTGTTCTGGTGAGCATTTCCTTTGAGTATCATGTCAGTACTCCAAACTTTTCAGATTTTAGAGAATTTTGGATTTTGAATTCTCAGATTAAGGATGCTCATGTGTAGTTATTGATTTATTCAGCCTTCTATACAACTGACTACATAGAATCCACTTTTCCCACATAGATCCTGAGCTCCTGTGGCCCCTTATCCCCTTATCCAATCTAGTTTGGCCACTTTTCCCACATAGATCCTGAGCTCCTGTGGCCCCTTTATCCCCTTATCCAATCTAGCTTGGTCCAGACATTGCCTATTGTTTTCCAGCATTCCAGTTGCTTTTCATTCCATTCTGAGTAATCTGTTTTTCTCTCTGCAAGATTTTAAGTTTGTTTGGGGGTTTTGTTGTTATTATTTTGGCTTGATTTTGGTTTCTTTGGATTTTTGAGACAGAGTCTCACTCTTGCCCTAGGCTAGAGTGCCATGGCATCAGCCTAGCTAACTGCAACCTCAAACTCCTGGGTTCAAACGATCCTCCTGCCTCAGCTTCCTGCCACAACACCCAGCTAATTTTCTCTATTTTTAGTAGAGATGGGATCTTGCTCTTGCTCAGGCTGATCTCAAACTCCTGAGCTCAAGTGATCCTCCCGCCTTGACCTCGCAGAGTGCTAGGATAGCAGGCATGAGCCACTTCGCCTGGTGATGTTTTAGGTTTTTCTCTTTATTCCTGGTGTGGTAAAATTTTACCCCAACTCCCTCATTCTGCTTAAGAGTAGGTAGACATTTTATATCTGAAGACTCACATCTTTCTTAAATCCTTGGAAGTTTTCTTCTATTGGACCTTTGAAAATTTCTTCTCCTTTCTTTTTCTCTGTTCTCTCCCTTTCTAGGACTCTTGTTAGTTAAACCTTAGATCTCCTGGGTTGATATTCTTTGTCTCCTATTTTTAATCTTGTGTTTCCCATCTCTTTTTTTCCTTTTGTTCTGTGTCCTGGGAGATTTCATCAACTTTAAGTCCTTCTGTTGAATTATGTATTTAGAAATTCTTTTAATCGCTAAAAGCACTTTATTTCTCTCTGTTTCTATGTCCTGTCCTTCCTGATTTTGTTTTTATATAGTCTAATTAGAAGTGCTTAAAGTTGGGTGGCGCCTGTGGCTCAGTGAGTAGGGCACCGGCCCCATATACCGAGGGTGGTGGGTTCGAACCTGGCCCTGACCAAACTGCAACAAATAAATAGCCAAGGATTGTGGTAGACACCTGTAGTCCCAGCTACTAGGGAGGATGAGGCAAGAGAATCGCCTAAGCCCAAGAGCTGGAGGTTGCTGTGAGCTGTGATGCTAGCCACAGGACTCTACCGAGGGCAACAAAGTGAGACTCTATCTCTAAAAAAAAAAAAGAAGAAGAAGTGCTTAAAGTTTCTTCTGTTCTCTGAATTATGTCTTCTTTATTCTGAGGCTGGTTGAATTGTTTTATCTTGGTCCTTTTTTTTTTTTTTTTTTTTTTTTTTTTGTAGAGACAGAGTCTCACTTTTATCGCCCTGGGTAGAGTGCCGTGGCGTCACACTGCTCACAGCAACCTCCAGCTCCTGGGCTTAAGCGATTCTCTTGCCTCAACCTCCCGAGTAGCTGGGACTA
>CAUYON010062804.1:0-15677 GCA_963573935.1 Arctocebus calabarensis | reverse complement strand
TAAGCACACTTCTAAATGTCTTTAAAATATTAACCCATTATTAAAACCCGAGATACCATCTAACCCCAGCAAGAATGGCCCATATCACAAAATCGCAGAACTGCAGATGCTGGTGTGGATGTGGAGAGAAGGGAACACTTTTACACTGCTGGTGGGACTGCAAACTAATACAACCTTCTTGGAAGGAAGTATGGAGAACTCTCAAAGAATTTATATTAGACTTCACATTTGATCCCATTACTAGGTATCTATCCAGAAAGAAAAAAAAATCCTTTTATCCTAAGGACATTTGCACTAGTTTATCGCACCTATTTATATTTACAATCACTAAAATGCGGAAACAGCCTAAATGCCCACCAACCCAGGAATGGATTAACAAGCTGTGGCATATGTACACTATGGAATACTATTCAGCCACTAAAAAAGATGGCGGCTTTACCTCTTTTGTATTAACCTGGATGGAGATGAACACATTCTTCTTAATCAAAGCATCACAAGAATGGAGACACAAAAGTAGAATGTACTTAATTCTAATATGAAGGCAGTAGATGAGGTAATACAGAGGGGAAAGGAATAAGCAAGTGGGGAGAGAGGAGGAGGAAGGGGGGTGAGGGATCATGGTGTGTGGCACACCTCTTGGGCACAGGACACAATTATAAGAGGGACTTTATCTAACAAATGCAATCTAATTGTAACCTAATTAGGTTCCAAATGTAACCTAATTCTTTGTACACCCAATGAATCCCAAACAATAAAATAATAATAATAATGATAAGAAGAAAAAGGAGGAGGTGGAAGAGGAAGAAATTTCTGGAATTTATCATGAAATGGAATGTTTACAACTCATTACCAAATTTAGTCTCATGTCTAAGAACTTTTCTCTTTATGCATATACCTGCTGTTTCATGTGAAAGAAGATTTTCAAAAAAAAAAGTGCAAGCCTGGATTATTTTGCTTATCCTGTGTTAATTCTATTTTTATAATTTTGGTGACAGGTATGTGAGGGTGATTTAATTAGATCTGTATTATTAGAAGGACCATTTTGGCCACCATAGAGAGAACCAATTGGAAGGAAGCAATACCAGAATTCAGAACAGTTCAGAACAAAAACAGGGCAGAACCTGTTGCAGAAATTCAACATGATGGTATACCAAAAGGATAAAAGTGGAGATAGAGGTGACGAATTTAGAAAAATTGCTTAGTGGGCTCAGTGCCTGTGGCTCAACGGGCTAAGGCGCCAGCCACATACACCTGAGCTGGCAGGTTCGAATCCAGCCCGGGCCTGCCAAACAACAATGATAGCTGGAACCAAAAAATGGCCGGGCGTTGTGGCGGGCACCTGTAGTCCTAGCTACTTGGGAGGCAGAGGCAGGAGACTCACTTGAGCCCAGGAATTGGAGGTTGCTGTGAGCTGTGATGCCACAGCACTCTATCCAGGGTGACAGCTTGAGGCTCTGTCTCAAAAAAAAAAAAATTGCTTAGGCAGTAGTGCAGTCAGGTATTTAATCATGGATTGGCTATAGGGAGTTAAGGTTTCTGGTTTAATAGATGGTACTAGCATATACCAAAAGAGAATGTAAGGGGTTTGTAGAATATGATACTAAACACATTTTGGACCTGTCAAGCTTAAAATACCTGTAAGATACCGGAGTAGACATGAGACAAAAGTGAATGGGTATGGACTGTCATCCCCAAGGCCCAAGCAACAAATCTTTGTTAATCTATCATCTACAGGACCCTGGATGAGATACATAGGAGTGGAACAATGAAAAGGCTTGCATCACCCCAGCTTGTGTGGAAGTTAGAGTCTAGATAGAGTGAAGGTCATTAAACAAGTATTCATCCAAATGGAAAACCAGAGCCCTGAAAATAAAGTGTTTAAATGGACAAGGGCCAATGACAACAAATGATGCTAGGAGATTGAGGGGTCAATAACAGAGCTGCCTGTTGGACTTGGCAACAAATTGCGACAGTAACTGTTTCAATGCAATACCAAAGACAGAAGCCAGAATAAAGTAAATAAAAAGGAAACTGCATAAAGTGAGGAAATAGAGATAGGTGATCTACCCAAAAAATTTTGTAGAGAAGCAGAGAAGCAAAATGGAGAAGTGACCAGAAAGGCACACAGATCAAGGGAGAGTCTTTTAAGATGGCTGTTTGTAAAGTATGTTTGTGTGTTATGGAGAATATTCTGGAACAAGCTGGAGAAGGGGAACTTTTCTGGAGCTAGGTCATAAGACCAGGAAAATAGATTAAAAGCACAAGTGTTACTCTTTGGAAAGGTAGTAATGGAAGGAAGCCCTGTGTGTGTTGGGAGGGGTCCTGGAGTGTAAATAATGTTCCATTTCCTGACCTAGGAAATAAGTGTTCCCACTTAAATAAGTGTTTTCATTTCATGATGAGGTATCAAGAAGTAAACTTATGATATGTGCTGTTTTCCATGTATATACCATATGTCAATAAAGAGGGTTTTTTTAAGGATTAGAAAAGAGAAAACAAAGTCCATCATTGTTTTTGCAAGTGATATTGTTGCCTACTGTTAAAAGGTGAAAAGGTTCCACAAAAACCATGCTGAGCAGAGTTAATAGCAAAGGTTTATTAAGAGCATTTGCCAGCAGATTGGGGGCAGTGGTGGGGGCACTGAACATGGAAAATGGTAACAGCACCGAGTTAGGGTAAGGGGACTCTCTTATAAGGGGTTGAGTCCTGTTTGGTGAGCATTCCTGTGCCCTTCAGGAGGTGATGCATGTGTAGTTTAAGAGGTGGTAGGTGTGCCAGCCATAACTCAGTAATTGGTGATGTGTTGTAAAAGACCAGAGGTCATTTGGGGCCTTGTAGAAGATTGGAGGGTTATCTGCTGTAAATCTTCTACAACCTGGAAGAAATGTTTTGCAGAACCAGCAGAAACACTGCAAGTCCAATTCTTTACTTCATGAATGTCTAGACCCATCAGAGGTAGGGGAAGACTAACAAGTCCTATTCTACTTTTTTTTATTTCAATTTAATATGAAGGTATATATGATTAGGATACATTGTTTGTGTTTGTTAGTTAATGGTCCAAGTTGTAATTGAGCCCTTCATCCAGGCTGTGTGCTGTATACGCCCACACTGTACCCATTAGGTGAGAGCTTACTAATCCCCCTCCCCTTTCACTGTCCCTCCCCCCTTCCCCCAACTTGAATTTAATTGTGTTTTTCTCTCATGTGATCATGTAGTTGTTTATCTATTGGTTTCATATTAGTATTAAGGACATGGATGCTTTCTTCTCCATTCTTGGGATGCTTTACTCAAGAGAATGTTCTTCAACTCCATCCAGGTTAATACAAAAGATATAAACTCTCCATCTTTTTATGGCTGAATAGTATTTCATGGTATGCATATACCAGTTTCATAATCCATTCATGGGTTGATGGGCACTTGGGTTGATTTCACATCTTGGCAGTTGTGAACTAGCTGCAATAAATATCCTAATACAAATACCCTTATGATAAAATGATTTTTTTCTTCTGGATAGATAACTGGCATTGGGATTATGGGATCGAATGCAAGGTTAACTTTTAACTCCTTGAAGATTTCCCATACATCTTTCCAAAAAGGCTGTATTAGTTTGCAATTCCACCAGCAGTATACAAGTGTTCCCATCTCTCCATATCCAGATGAGCATTGGAGTTTTGGAACTCTGTGATGTGAGCTTTCCTCACTGGGATTAGGTGATATCTCGGGGTGGTTTTGATTTGCAATTCTCTGATGATCAGGGATGATGAAAATTTCTTCATGTATCTTCTTCTGTCTTCTTCAGAGAAGGTTCTGCTCATGTCTCTTGCCTACTTATAAATGAGATTGCTTCCTCTTGTTGATCAGTTTGAGTTCTTTGTAGATTCTAGAGTCCTTTGTCAGATTCATAGCATGCAAGTATCTTCTCCCATTCTGATGGCTGTCTGTTCTTTACTTAATGAGCATTTAACCCACTGGAGGCTGGGACTACGGAGTGTTTATTCAGGAAGGTAGAGAAAGACTAATACCTATTAGGAAAACTCTGAAAATTGTATAAACTATTATAAATAAAAGAAAATTACACAGCTTATCTGCCTGCATATAAGAACAATGCACAAGCCAATTGTACCATAACAAAAAATTTGAAGACATAATTTTTAAAATAAACCATTTAAAATCAAAAGAATAATTACATTTAGTGGAAGAAATTTTAAAAATTTATGTCCAGCCAGCAGAAAAATCACAAAATTTTACTAAAATATATTAAAGAAAAACTAAATAGAGCAATACATGTTATTGAATAGAGAGATTTGATTTTGTAAAGATGTAAGTCTTCCTAAATTGACCTAGAGTCTCAACCCCACACTGCTGGTGGGATTGCAAGCTTATGCAACCTTTATGGAAAGAAGTATGGAGAATCTCCAAAGAACTAAATGTTGACCTTTCTTTTGATCCTGTAATACCGTTAATAAGTATCTACCCAGAAGAACAAAAATTATTTTACTACAAAGACATGTGCACAATAATGTCTATGGAAGTTCAATTGATAATTGCTACATCATGGAAGCAACCCAAATGCCATTGACCCATGAATAGATCAACAAATTGTGGTATATGTATACCATGGAATACTTACTATTCAATCATTAAAAAGATGAAGACTTTACATCTTTCATGTTTACCTGGATGGAGTTAAAACACTTAGTAAAGTATTGCAGGAATGAAAAAATAAAAATATCCAATGTACTCCATACTAATAGGAAACCAATATATAAACAAAACATGCTCACATGAATAATAAAACACAAATATAGTCTAGTCCAGGGGCAGGGGGAGAAGGAAGGGTGGGGAAGGAGAGGATGATTAGCAGAAAAAGAGAGGGCACTTGGTGGGTACAAGGCATGGGTGTACAGCACAGCCCCTGGGTGAGGGGTTCTTTTATAACTAGATTTTTATCTTGGAAGTGAAAACAATGTAATCTAAATATTTGTATCCTCATACTAATTTGGAAAAAAAATCAAGTCAAAACTCCAAAAGAATTTTGTGAAACTTTACAAACTGATTCCTAAGTGAACATGAAATAGTAAGGACCCAAGGAAAGCGAAGAGAAAGGAGTATTCTCCCCCCATGTGTCAGGACTTAACAATAAACTTAGAAACTTGTCTGTAAAGCAACTAGGACGGTCTGATATGGACACACAGTTGATACAGCCAGCATGTCCAGAAACAGTCCACCTGACATAGGGACTTTGTTACATGACTAAGGAGCCCATATAATTCATCTTTCAACCTTAGGCATTATAGGGGAATTATTTATACACAGCTGTGTCAGGCCAACAAATGGAAACCATCATTGAATCAGGCGAATGAGGATGCATCCTCGCTGTATCGATTACAGAGGTGGAGAGAATAAGCAGAGCAGCCTTTAATGAGAACAAAGACAATTTTAGCTGCAGATGCAGGTGGGAAATGGAGTACAAATAAAGATATAAGTCAGGTGCTAGATTTGATGATGAGCCAGTGGCCTGCCTTGTTACCTTTATTTTCTCAATAAATTTTGAGGCAATGTCATCAGCTAAAGATGAAAGGGAAGGGAGCCGAGGGAGCTGGGGTGAGAGAAGACAGTGTAACTGTCCTGGAGAATAGAAAATCAATGTGCACCAAGGCATAATAGGATGGCCAGGCAGTGCCAAGGGCTAATTTTAGATTGATGTCATGAATTTATAGATCAATGAGCACAAGTATGCATGTGTCTTCTGTAACACTGAGCTGCTTCAATGATTATAATGTGGAATCTAAATGAGTAAAATGAAAAATAAGGATAGAAAGGTAATGGTGGACAATGAAAACGTGGTAGGCCAATGGATTAGAGGTCTGTAGAGATAGAGAGGTGAGCCAGGAGCATGGGATGGGAGTCAGAGAACAGGTACTTCAAAACAAAGATGTTGGAGATGCTGCCATTTATTGGTGATAAAGGCCAAGGGATCATAGAAATTGGGGTTGTGAATATTATTTGGGGGTTCACAAAATCATAAGTCATATGATGCTACATCTGAGGATAAGAGAAGTAAAATGACTTCACTACAGTGGGAAGAGGGAACATTTCTTGAGCCATCATTGTTTCCCAAGAACACAGAAATGAAGGGATGATGAGCATCCTTGTCACACTACCAAAAGGGATGTTTACATCATTGCACATGTAATCTGTCACTCATTTTACTAACTTGTAGGTCAAGTGAGAGAAGCAAGGAAAGGCATGCTTTTCTGCTTTTGTTTTTAAATTATTATGGCAGCCAGCTAGGAATTATTAATAATAAAGTTATGCTAGCCACCTTGGTAGTATTCCATGTTGCATTGTGGTTGACTCTTTTCCTGAGAAGCATATTGAGTCTATTAGGAGAAACAGAGTTACACAAAGAAATCATATTAATAGCAGAAAATGGTAGAAGAGAAGGACTCAACTTTTATATATGAAAGAGTATGAGTAGTTTACAGTGGTAGCACAGAGGTGTGGTCTGGGGGTTTAGGGTTAATACAGTCCTTATCCTAAATAAAAATTATAAAGTAATACCAACATTATTTTTCACAGAATTAGAAAAAACAATCCTAAATTATAGAGGAATGGACACTGTCCTTGCAAAGGACAGTTATTGATTCTTATCACATTAAAAGGAAATGCTGAGGACAGGAGAGTCTCCTGGCACACCTAGAGACATTTTGTGACTTGGGGGCAGTTCCCCATGGAACTCAGTATTCTGGAATGAGATAAGATCAGTCACTCATTAGTAAGCATGTGTTAAACATTAATGCTTAATAGTTCTTTTTTTTTGGAATTTTTTAATAATTTTTATTAAATCATAATTGTGTACATTAGTGCAATCATGGGGCACAATGTGCTGACTTCATATACAATCTGAAATATTTTGGTCGAACTGTTAAATATAACCTTCATGGCATTTTCTTAATCACTATATGAATATGAAGCTAATTTATAGCTTTCATATGAAGGCTAAAACCCAATTATAGCGCAAGAATACAGGGAAAAGGGCAAGGGAGGGGAGAGGAGGGAGGAGGATGGGTGGAGGGAGGGCAATTGGTGGGATCACACCTACGGTGCATCATAGAAGGGTACTGGTGAAACTTATTAAATGTAGAATGCTTAGTAGTTCTTTATGGGTGTTGTGGGGAAAGAACACGTGGCAATCCTTACACATGCAGCTCTCGTATGTAATTACCTGAACTCTCCATATCTGTTGCGTATAATTTACCTTAACTCTCCACACTTGTTAAGTATAAGCTTAATAAATAGCCATTGCGGAGGGGGCTCTGGGCTACCCTGCACTTAAGGTTAGCCCGCCTCCCACAAGCTTATACTTCTTATCTGTGTCACGCCTGGTTCCTTTGTATGGTGACCGAGACCAGGGCCATAGGGGTCGCAACACTAAATTTAATACGAAATCAGAAAAAGAGCCTGAATAGCCAAAATAATCCTAAGCAAAAAGAATATGGAGGCATTACATTATCTGACTCTGAATTACACTGCAAGGTTATAATAATCAAAATGGCAAAGTCCTGGTGTAAAAGTAAGCACAGATACAGATCAATGGAACAGAATAGAGAACTTAGAAATAAAGCGATATACTTTCAACCAACTGATTTTCAATAAACTTGACAAAAATATATAGTCAAGAAAGGGTGCCTTGGTGAATAAATGGTGCTGGGCAAACTGGACAGCCACATGCAGAAGAATGAAACTAGACCCATATCTCTTAGCACATTAAAAAGAAAACTAACTCAAGACTTAAATGTAAGACCTGAAACCATAAACATGCCAGAAGAAAACAGAAAAATCTCTCTGGACACTGACCTAGGCAAAGAATTTATGACTAAGAACCCCAAAGCAAATACAGCACCAACAAAAATAAACAACTAAATGAGACTTAATTAAACTAAAAAGTTTCTTCATAATAAGGAAAATAATCAACAGAGTAAAAACAGAACCCACAGAATTTGGGAAAATAGTCTCAAACTAAACATTCCACAAAGGACTAACATCCAGAAGCCTCGGAGAACTCAAACAAATCAGCAAAAGAAAAAAAAAATAACCTCATCAAAAAGGGGGCAGAAGACATGAACAGACTTTTTTTCAAAAGAAGATGTACAAATGGCCCAAAATCACATGCAAAAATGTTCAACAACATAGGGAGATGCAGATTAAAACCACAATGAGATACCACTTTACCCCTGTCAGAATGGCCATTATTAAAAAATCAAAAAGCCATAGATATTGGTGAAAGGAGAATGCTCATACACTGTTAGTGGAACTGCAATTTATAATAGTATAACCTCTATGCAAAATAGTATGGAGACTCCTCAAAGAGCTAAAAGTAGACCTATTACTCAATCCAGCAATCCCACTAGCATCTACCCAAAAGAAAATAAGTCATTTTATCAAAAAGACATACCTGGATGTTTATTATAGCGCAACTACAGTGGCAAAGATACAGAGTCAAGTAAGTGCTCTTCAACTGTGTGTATACGTATACCATGGATATTACTCGGCTGCAAAAGGAGTGAAATAATGTCTTTTGCAGAAACTTGAATGGAACTGGAGGTCATGTACCCTAAGTAAGGTACCTAAGGAATGGAAAAACAAATACCACATTCTCTGGAAACTAAAACATGGGTATATACAGTCATAAAGTTATATAATGGACATTGGAAACTAAGAAAAGAGAAAGATGGCAAGGGAGTAAGGGACCAAAAATGACCTATCAGATATAATGTACGCTATTCTGATGAGGGGTGTACTAAAGTCCTGACTTTACAATTCACCCATGTAACAAAAAACAGCTGTACCCCATAAATCAATAGATAGATAAAGGCTCAGAATAAGCAAAGAAAAACATACTCAGAAAGACAAAGGCTTGGTGAAAGTGAAACTATTATTCACCTTTTGTACACCTTAGAATCACTTCTGTATTTTACAGTCTAGATTCTGGCATTAACTTGAAATGGCCTTGACCCTTGAAATCCCAAATTTAACACTCTTCAAAACAAAGTAGCTTTTCTCTTCTATTTTATGAGCAAAGGGACCACATAATAGGGAATGGTACTGTCTGGGCCTTTGAACCCAAACTAGAAGAGATAAAACTCTATTTCATATGTATAAACATTAAAGACTCCATTTTGATTTCATAAAAGAATGAATTTGTTTCAAAAAAGTAAAAGATAAAGTAGATATCCTTACCGCATAGGTACAGCTTCTAGATAAATCCTCTTTCCTAGGCTGCCACTCCAAACCCCTTCTATTTTGAAATTCTGTACCTGCCACAACAGGTTAGCTAAAACTTTCTCTCTCTCTCTCTCTCTCTCTCTCTCTCTCTCTCTCTCTTTCTCTCAATCATGGTTGTGTACATAAATGCAATCATGGGGTACAATGTGCTGGTTTTATATACAGTTTAAAATATTTTCATTGACTGGTTGACATAGCTTTCATGGCATTTTCTTAAAACTTTCCAATGTTCTCTTCGACTTTTCCTAGTCCACAGTGGAAGATGGAGAGAATAAAGTTTGTGCTGGATTCTATGCTGATACACAGCGAGGCTGGTGAATGCTAAGAACAAAATCAGGAATTCGAACTACTTCACAAGCCCAGGTTCCAGCATGAATCTGGTTGAAATGTCTTGTCTTTCTTCTCTTGGAATCAAAGTTCTTAGGACTTGAGGAGCCAGTGTGAAAGATGTGCATGACCATGGAGCCACTGAGAGTAATTTCATAGCCAGATACAAACAAAAATCAGCCTCATGGTGCTGCGGTCACGTCCCTGAATGGAGAGGCTCACAGATTAAAACTGCCCCATTGCATTGCCTTCCCCTGCACATGATAATCAGCCCCCATCTCAGCTCTTTGAGACTTCCAGATCATCTCTGGTGTTTCCATAACTGAGCAAAAGAGAGCCAAGAAATGGCCCCCCTTGGCTCATGATAGTTCCTGAGTTGGACATTTCTCCCATTATTATGCCAGGAATGTTTTAAAGACTTTACACTCGCCTTCATTTCCGATGTCTACTCACCTCCTAAATCATCACCCTGTTCCTGCCCAACCATAGGCCTCAGTTCTCCTGAGGCTCCTGATAGACAAGTGTTTTTCAACTGTTATTATCTCACGACACACTTGAACCTATAGTCAAACTTCCACAGCACACTTAAATTATGTTGACAATAAAAAAACAGCAAAAAATATATAGATACTTACTTTTCAAAAATCATCTCATTCATGATCCTTAAAAATGTTTATGGTACACCAGTTGAAAATCACTGTGCTAGACTAAACTTTCCCACCCAACCTGAAGACCACGGGGCTGACCGTGTAGGACAGGTGTGGTCACTAGTACATGTAACTTCCTAGGGAGAAGGGCACAGGCCAGCACTCAACTCTGACGGAACTGAGGCTTCCCAAGGCTTCATGCCCAGGCCTTTCTGTCCCCAGCCTGGATCTGGAAGCCCTGGGAGACTTTTCAACCCTCAGAGGCCCAGGTTACACCTCCACCCTAATGAATCAGAATTTCTGGCTCTAACTCTGAGACACATATCATTCTAGAGCTCCAGAAGAGATTCACATACACAGGGAATGTTGAGAACCACTGCCCCACCTTAGTACCGGGAAGGGGGGGCCTCCTACTTCACAAGAGATCAGGGTTTCTCTAGGCATTCCTGACAACAGGCCCAAACGTGGGACCATGGGTGCGTGTGTGTGATGGTCTTCCTTCCCTGAGATGCAGGAGAGAATGCCCCCCAGATCTCAACCACCACCCACGTTCAGACAGAAGGGGAACGCAGGCTCCTGTCACCCCAGCTGTCCCTGGTTTCCTGGCAGAGAAAAAGACTCAAGGGCAAGCTGTTGAAAAAAACCTACTGTCTCCCACACTCCCTGCCCAGTTAATACAGACATCTCACTGGCCCAGTTTTGAGACGACGCGTGAGGAGCAACAGAGAATTTGCTGAGTGGAAGAAAGGTAAGAGACCTGCTGAGGAAAACCACCTGCCTGCCGGGAGCCCAGGAGGAAAGAGGGCTCGCCTCAGCTCTGTTTGGACAACCAGCGGGTGAACTCTGAACATAAACGACCTGGTTTCTCCCGCTATACTAGAGACACAAGATATTTCTGTTCCTAAGCAACAGACAGATGCCTTAATTTCCCATCCTGGCTCAGACTGGAATAATTCAATTCCCTGTTTCCTTTATAGCTCAACCCCTTCTTCCTACCTATCTACAGCACAGAAGCTTGAAGTGTTGTGCCACTCCTACCGTGATGCTATCTCACACACGGACAGCGATCTTCTGAAAGGCTCTGCCCTGTTCTTTTTGGGTACAAAGAAAGGAACATAATCTAGAACACCATCTGTCATCCTGAAATAGCCGATAGTGGCACTATTTTTACCCAGCAATTACCAAACAAATGGAGTCATTTGAAAGAGTCACAGCTGTTCCTTGGCGTTATCTCAGTGCAAATATGACACAGCACGTGCTGATTTTGTTTTCTGCTTGGGGCAGTGATAATTTCTCAACCTCCCATCAGAACACGAGTCAAAGTGTGTCCTCCATAACTGAGTCACTCGGGCAAATTAAAAAGCTCTCATTATCTTGATTACATGGTCAGGGTTTCGTTAAACGTGGTTCTCATTTAGATGTGAATACGATGAGCTGCATATTTCAGACTGGGTGCTAGGAAGTTTCGCAATCTCACAGAAAACAAGATTGGGTTGTTTTTTTTTTTTCCTGGCTAAATGCAACCTGAAAGAAGTATCATGATTTATATGTAAGTTAGCACTTTTCGCAAAAGAAGCAAAATTATGCAAAATGAATCCTACTTTCCCATTATTGACCTTCTTCAGAAAATCAGAAAGGAGCCATAGTGAAATAAACATCCCCAGCAAACTGAACACACACGCTGGGCACACCAGGCATGTGTACACGTGCACACACAGGGGCACGTCTATCAAACTTCTGTCTTTTTATCTATCTGTATCTGAAGCCTAGGTTGGAGTTAGGTTTGGGGACTTCCCTAACCTAAACAGGCAGTGCTCACCTTCCACAGTGACCATGAAAATACCACAGACTCATTTTCCCAGCTACCCTGGCAGCTGGGACAAAAGCACCTGATCTACCACAGTCAGACGTGCCCACCCAAGAGTGCAGTGATCACCCCGCGCTCGCTCTGGGAGGAGAGGTCTTGCATGAACACAGAGCTCCAGCAGGTGGAGCTGGTGCGCGCTTACGCTGCTCAGTCCCAGTGGCACCTGAGGAGCATTATTTTGCAATAATAGGGGCACCCAGCAGACCAGCTCTGCAGGCTGACTTCGTCTACAACGTGACTCTCCAGCCCTCCCAGAGTTATCAGGCAGCATCCTTTTAAGAAATTCATTTGCCACTTAGATCAACCAGCACCGGTTTTCATTGCTACATCCAAGAACTGTACATCAGAAAAATATTTTTTAATGCTGTCATCGTATGGAAGACCAATAATCTACTTGGAAGTTCTGTTATCTTTCAAATTTTTCCAACTCTGAGTCACCAGTCTTTATTTTACACACACCTAATCCACGGGCATGTCTCAGATTCTGAAAATTCCCCAGTTCCTCATTCTCAACTGGGAACATAACCAAAAAGAGAAAGAAAAACGTCATGAAAGGGAGATAGAAGTTGACACAGCTAGTTTCTTATAAGACTATTCCTCAAGGAATCAAGACTCATTATGGCTACACACTAAAGCCACCACACGGATACCAGGTGGGGCATAGGCAGGCCACATCATTTCTAAGCCGTGCTTCCCAAACTTTAATTTGCCTATGACTCTCATGAGGATTGGGTTAACGCAGAATGATTTAACAAGTCTGAGATGCTACAGCTCCCACGGGGCACCAAGGTCACCATTCCACAGCTGCACTCTGCATAGCAAGGATTTTAGTACTTAGGTGCTATTCCTAAGTCCCCCAAATCAAATTATCCACACACAGAAAAAATTTCAATGTGTTCCCTCTCCATTATCTGGAGCACATCCCTGCTACTTTTCCTTTTAATTTTATATTTAGAACAACTAGACTCTAAAGTGGAAATACATTCCATCAGTTG
Organism: Arctocebus calabarensis; assembly: GCA_963573935.1. Lineage (NCBI taxonomy): Eukaryota > Metazoa > Chordata > Mammalia > Primates > Lorisidae > Arctocebus > Arctocebus calabarensis. The sequence continues at coordinate 2,553 of CAUYON010062804.1, read as the reverse complement.
ACACATGTCTCACACCACATGGAAAATCTCTTATGTGTGAAGTGTTAGAACATATAAAACAAATGAGATCTTCCTTCATGGGTTTTGAAAACGTTAAATTCTAAAGATCTAGCCTACCGAACACAAGGACCATTCACACTTTCAGCTTGGATACTGCAGAGTAAATGGGGTGAGGGACCTTTACTATTTTATGGTCCCAAAGATTCTCATGTAGATGGACTTTAATTTTTTTTCAACTGTAAATTACAAGTATAAAGACTTAATCTTGGAAGCACTGTAATGCCTGTATAAAAGTATGTGAGCACACAAAGAAATATTCTCTGTGCCTCACCTGCTGTAAAAATGCATTTTGTTTGTATAGTCAGCACTCGACATGGGGAGTCCAGAACACTCCGCACCCTGCTCATATCTGAATCCCAGCACACTGAAGTCAGCCCTGTAGAGAACCTGCACACGCCAAAATTCAGCCCTCCGTATATACAGGTGTCACATCCCGAGAGTGCTGTTAGGTTGAAAAAAAAATCCATGTGTAAGTGGGCCCACAAAGTTCAAGCCTGTGTTGTTGAAGGGTCAACTGAATTTCTTTGTCACACTTTCCTCTCCTGAATTTAATTGAGTTTTCTATAGCAGTGTCTTTGAACAGACCTGTTTCTTGCCAATAGGAACAGAATTGTCTTGAAAAGATGTTGCAATTACAGTTCATATCCATCACCCTCTGTAGAGATGGTGTGTCAGGGCAACGGCTTTATACCTTAGATTTACCCCAAAATAGACCATCACATTTTTCTGAGCATTAATCAGTGCAGTTTCTGACACTAACCATTCCTCACTAAACAAGTCCAAAATTTCACAATATACACGAAAATTAAGAGAAGCCCAGAGCCCTTTGTTAACACCTCTAGAAATGCAGACCTAGAAGTCCATAGAGTAGGGAAAGACATCAGCTTACTTTTAGATATTTTTCACATTCTATTTTTCACATTCTATTCTTTATTCTATGCTGGAAAGCTTGGATTAATGGTCAAAAATAGGAAACAATTCATTAATTAGGGACATTCTAGCACTTGTCTTGTGAATATTAATCTTCGCAGTATTACAAAAGGATTCTCTGCCCCCTTGGCCCACTCTGCACTATCCGCTACTGAGGTGAGAAAGGGATTTCTAGGGGGGGAAATGCATCAAAGTTAGGCTACAGGTATTCATTACTCACAAAAGAGATCTGCTTTCCAGAGGGAGTTCTGAAAAATCTCAAGCTCCACGGCCAATGGGCCTGGTGGGAAGTACCAGGGAAGGGAGGCCACTGCAGGTGGGGCCTAGTGGGGACAGAGTGGGAGAAGGAAAGAGAGGGGCTGCTCAGAAGCAACCAGGCAAACCCATCACAACAGAAAGAGGCTTGAAGTGAACCAGGAGAAATGCCTACCCCCCCTCTGGACCCCATTTCATTCCTGACTGGGAACATGGTGGCTTCTCTACATAATAAGATAAGACTTTGAGCCTTTCTCTCACATTTTTGGAAAGAGTTATGCTTTTTCAACCAAGGACTCCACAATAACAAAACTTAGGGGCCATCTGACATCACATACTTAAATGTCACGGACTTTTTTTTTTTTTTTGGCTGGGACTGGGTTTGAACCCACCACCTGTGGCATATGGAGCTGGCACCCTACTTCTTGAGCCACAGGCGCCCCCCATGTCACCATGTCACAGTCTTTTACAACTCATTTGTTCTCCATTCCCAGGAAGGATCTATCTACAGTTAACATTTTAGTTGGCCCATTCTCAGGAAAACATTGATCTTTCCTTCACAAACCAATGCTTCTCATGAGAAAAATTAAACAGATAAGGGTAATTAATTTGCCTATGGACACACTGTACCTGTGAAGATGTTTTAGAATGATCCTCTTCCAATATACTGTTCAAAATCTGATTCTATAAACTTAATTGCTTAACAGTAAAGATTAATAAAGTAGGGTGGTGCCTGTGGCTCAAAAGAGTAGGGCGCAGGCCCCACATGCCAAAGGTGGCGGGTTCAAACCCAGCCCCAGCCAAAAACTGCAAAAAAAAAAAAAAAAAAAAGAAAGGTTACTGAAGTATTTTTACAAAAATGTAAACAATTTGTACAAAACTAAGTTTAGTCTTTAGAGTTTGAACTATATCTCCAGATAAGAGCTAACTCCTTGCCCTGAAAGAGAAGAAGAGAAGAGGACTTGAGTGAGAGAGGAGGACACTTGATCCAAAGCCTGTTATTCCCAAAGCTCCGAGCAGAGCACAGAACGTTCCCAGAGAATGTGCCCGGGGTTTCAGCAGCTCAACACCTTGCTTCTGATTTCATAAAAGAAAATAAAATAAGACCAGGAGAGACACGGAGAGAGCTTTTCTCTCCCCACTTGAGTTCTCTCTCTACCAGGAGCTTTAGTATTTTCTGTATTCTTTTCGGTAAATAAATTCTGTCTTACCACTGGAAAAAAAAAAAAGAAAATGCCATGAAGGCTATGTTAAACAGTTTCATGAAATCATTTCAGATTGTATATGAAACCAGCACACTGTACCCCT
>CAUYON010062801.1:0-10799 GCA_963573935.1 Arctocebus calabarensis | reverse complement strand
AGAGGTCTGATAATTAAGGTCACAAAGTTATCCTTGAAAAAGTGCTACATACCCCATTGCTGAACATTTTTATCATTCAAAATACTCACCTTCGGAAGCTATGCACCAGTACTAGCACCTCTACCCTTCAAAGCAACTTTGGATCTCTTTCTCTGGAATGGCCATCAGAGCTACTTTTGTATGAGGTCTGACAGTTAAATTCATGGATTCATCCTAGAAAAAGTGCATTGGAAAGACAGGCAGGCTCACTCTCTGTGACTTTCCAAAGTATGGTGTAGTTTCTCTCTGGCTTTTCTATACTATACCAGTCTTCTTCCACGGTTTGCTTTAGTTTCATTACCAATGTAACAAAAGGGCCCATGTCATAAAATAAGTCACAAGTAGTCTTCAATAACTGAAATCCTTCTTTCAGATGCTCTAATGTCAATTTGCTTCTAACGCTGCTGCTAACATCTTCTTCTTCGTGGTCTAGCATTGCTAACTAAGTGCTAATTTCTATCAAATTGCCTTTTCTTAATTCTTCTGGTGAGAATTTCTCCAAAATCCATATCTTGAAATTCTTCATTCCCCCCCCTTTTTTTTTACCATATCTGCAAACTTTTTCATGATTTCTTTGATTAGCTCTGTCATAAATTCTGTTAAAGTCATGTATGGCCTCTGGACACAGTTTTCTCTACCAGGAATTTATTTCTTGGGGCTTGGCAGATTTCACACATTTTCCTATAATAATAACGGTAGGTTCAATGGTGTAATTCCTTCTAGACTTTCATAAGTTTTCTGTATTAGGCTTCTCTTTTAAAGCTTTGACAACACTTTCCATAGATTACCATGTGTAATGAGACTGACAGGTCCATACGACCCAGTGACCTAGAGGCTGAATTACAGTTGCTGTGTTTGGGGGCAGGTGGACAAATTCAACGCCTTCAGTATTGAACTCATAGGCTTCTGGGTGGCTACATTGTCCAATATAAAAGTACTTTGGAAGGTAGTCCTTTTCTGGCAAGGTACTTTCTAACTTCAGGAAGTCATAGATGAAACCAATCCAGAAGAAGGATTTTTGGTGTTCAGGTCTCCTTGTTTTATAACTCTGAAAGACTGGCAGCTGGTCTTTACCTTTTACTTTCAAGGTTTAGGGCTTAGCAGCTTTATAGATAAGGTTAGGTCCTGATCATAATAGTAGAATTAGCATACCTTTCTCTGCCTTAAAGCCTCGATTCTCTTCCTTACAAGAAAATGTTCTTTGTGGCATTCCCATCCCCAGAATAACACATTTATTTCATTTAAAACATGTTCAGGCAGATAACTTTTATTCTCAATGATATTCTTAATGGCATCTGAGAACTTGCATGCTGCCTCTTGGTCAGGAGAAACTGGTTCTCCTGTTGTTGTGACATTTTTTGAAGCCAAACCTCTGTCAAAAGTGATCAAACCATCCTTTGCTAGCATTAAATTTGTCAGCTTTAGAACTTTCTTTTTACTTTTGCTTTGTCACACAATAACTTCACTTTTTCTTGAGTTATAGTTTAAATATAATGCTTTCCTTATAACAATCCTACACCTATGTTAAAGCTATATTTTTAGTATGATCTAGAAAACTCTTTCACAGAATGTTCAAGGTTTTCATCATCCTGGTATAGCTGCAGTTATGATTTCACAGATCCTTTTCTTTTACAATGGCCTTCATAGTGGCTTGAAATGGTGAAGACTGAAGTCCAAACCACAGCTTCACACTGCAGACTGCATATGTTTGTACATATGAAGCAATTCAGCTTTCATTTATAAATGTCATGAGTTTTTTCTGCTCCCTGGGAACACTTCCAGTATCACTAGTGGCACATTGTGTAGGTACCATGGTGGGTACATTCAGGGTTTACTGTATTGTACTAAACATAAAAAAAAACCCAAGAACTATATTTGTTTAGCCATAACTATAACTATAATTTGTTTAACTATAACTATAATATATAACAGTATTTGTTTCAGTAATTTACTAGAGAGATGAACTGCTCATATGGAAACAACTACAGTCATATGGCATTTTAAGCAGATACTCCTAAAACTTGAGCTTACCACAATAGCAACAGGAGGTGGCTATAAATTTATTACAGCAGTACAGTATGTAATATAGTTAATTTTATGCAGTTATGATTTAATACTGTATCTTTATATTTGTTTACATTTTTAAATTTATACATAACTATTTTATGATTTTTGATGCTATTGTAAATTGGATTCTTTTCTTAATTTCTTTTATTTTTAATTTAATTTTTATTAAATCATAAATGCATACATTTATGAGGTACAATGTGATGATTTGATATACAATGTGGAATGCTTAAATGCAACTGATTAACATAACCATCTCCTCACTTACTTATGATTTTTTTTTTTTGTGGTAAGACATTTATAATTCATTCTTAGCTGCTTTGAAGTGTACCCTTGCATTGTGCACCTTAGGCGAAGTCTCACCAAATGCCCTCCACAAAGACATTTGCACCAGAATGTTTACATTTCTCTCTACTTCAAACGGTGCAGTATACAATTTTGTATGCATATGTTTTGATGCATTTTAACTTTTTAATAGATTGATATATATGTCTTATGCTAGGTAGTAAATGATAACATAGATTAGTATTTACATATAGATTATATATTCATGACATACCTTTTCCTTAATTTTTTCAAAATTTCTAGGCTACTTAATTTGTCTGCAAGTTTTTCAAATTGTTGCAAATCTGCAAATTAGTTATCGGAAACAATCCATGTTTAAGTGGACCAGTGCAGCTCAAATCTGTATTTTTCAAGGGTCAACTATAATTAATATTATGCGTCTATCCTTTGGCAGGTTCTATCATTTTAGTTAGACTCATTGACAATGATATGTGGAGCTTAAGTTTATTCATTTCCATTACTATGCCGTCTTTCAGGACATGACTATTTCACAGTTGATTCATTACTCTATTTACTTTATATTTAGAGATCATTAGTTCTGTTGGTGATTTGAATCATTTGGTTCACTAATGTGGTATGCCACTCCACCTACCTACATCTTTGCAAATGTGTTTAGCATACATCTCGTAATTTTCTTGGTCTTATACATTTTTTAATTGTTTTATAAAAAGGTTTTTATACTCTTTTTTGTTGCTATTGTAAATGGTGTTTTTAAACTTTTTATTTTAAAATAAAATGCATTCACAGATGTAAACCGATCAATGACTTTTCAAAAACTTCACTGGAACATAACCAGATAAAAATCAAAAAGAAGATATTTACCAGGATCACAAAAGCCTATTTGTACCTCTTCATTCACCATTCCCACAAGCAAGATCATCGCTGTTCTGATATTTTTTTTGTGTGTGTGGTTTTTGGTAGGGCCTGGGTTTTGAACCCTCCACCTTCAGCATATAGGGTCGGTGCCCTACTCCTTGGAGTATTTTTTAATTATTGTATAAAAATGTAAGTGACTGTATACTGCTCTGGATATCTAGTGACTTTGACACAGAACTTTACTATTTATAATTTGCAATAATCACAGAATTTGAACTGCATGTATTTTACCTCTCTAGATATTTATGCCACATATGATTGGTGTATGTTTTATTCCTTTCCAATAATTATACTTTCTCCCTCCTTTTAAAAAATTTCTCCAACTATACTAGCTGCCTTCAGTACTATGCTAAATAGAAGTAGTATTGGTATATCCCTTCATCATATTCCCTTAGTTTTCAAAACAATGTTTTCTTATTTGTCTGAGGTTACCCCTTACCAGATTAAGAAATTTCTTTTCTATTCCTAGATTCATGAGATTTCTTTTTAGTTTAGTATCAGTGTGTTTTTAATTTTAGAAAATGATCTTATGCACTTTTTCACTTATGATTTTTCTATTTGGATTGATTAGTGTGGTAATTACATTAACATATTTTTCAATATTAGATAGCTTCCCTTGTATTTTCTCTGTGAACCCAACTTTGCCTTCATCTATTTACTCTTTTTACTTTTTTAATTAAAACTTTTCATTGATGTATACAGGCAGATTATAAATCATAAACAAGCAGCTTAGTGAATTTCAATAAAACAAACATCTTCATGTAACCAATGTCAAGAGATAGAACATTACCAGCACATCAAAAAGCTCCATCATCCCCCCTCCTAGTCAATTAGCCTCCCAAAACAGACAGTATCATAACTGATAATGTCATTGATTATTTTTTACATTTTTGAATTTTTATATTGAAGGAATCATAAGCATGTGCTCTTTTGTATCTATTTTGTTCAACTTTGTGAGAATCTATCACAGTGTTATAACTAACACGACTTCATCTGTTCTCTTTACTGTATAACAATGCTTTGTAAGTATACTCCACATTAATTTGTTCATTGTATTGCTGAGGGAGATTTGTGTTTGTTTCACATTACTATCCATCAAGAATAATGCTGCTATAAATATTAGATATATTTTGGTAAATATACATATGTATACACATACACATATACACAAATACACACATATAAATACATGAGCATATCTTCTGGGAATATATGTACAAGTAGAATTACTAGGGCATGAGATAGCATATATTTAGTTTCTATTATATCAAGGATCTGCAAGCTACAGCCCTGAGCTATAGCCAAGGTTTCAGCCTGCCAACTATTTTTGCAAATAAAGTTTTATAGAAACACAGACATACCCATTTGTTTACATATTATCTGTGGCTGTTTGAGCACTGCACTGGCACTGTTGAATAGTGGTAACAGACATAGTATGATATGAAAAGTTCAAAGAACTTATTAGCTGATTTACACAAGGAAAATTTGCTATTCCCTACTGTATATTCTCAGTTTTTTAAAGAGGTTATACCAATTTAGAACCCTACCACTTACCTAGATTTGCGATGATGTATTTTGATACCTATTCTTGAATTTTATTCTTATTCACAAGTGACACTGTGCTGTAATTTCCCTCTGATTTTTTTTTATTTTATATAGTGCTGGTATGATTTTGGTATCAAAATATCCTAGCCTTATGGAAGTGAATCAGTAATTATTTCTGTATTTACCATTCTCTGGGAGAGTATGCAGAAAAAGGAAAGAAGGAAAGAAAAAAATTATCTATTTTTTTGAATATTCGGTCAAATTTGCTTGTAAGAAAATTTAGGCTTGGGATTTTCTTTTTCCTTTTCCTTTCCCTTTCCTTTCCTTTCCTTTCCTTTCTTTTCAGACAGAGTCTCACTCTGTGACCTGGGTAACCATGGTGTCATAGCTCACAGCAACCTCAAATTCTTGGGCTTGACCAGTCCAACAGCCTCAGCCTCCCAAACAACTGGGACTACAGGCATGCTCCAAGATGCCTGACTAATTGTGTACTTTAATGCATTTATGAGGTACAGTACAGTCAGGGTCTCTGTTTTGATCAGGTTGTTTTCAAACTCCTGAGCTCAAGCAATTTGTGCGCCTTGGGCCTCCCAGAGTGCTAGGATTACAGATGTGAGCCACTGTACCCAGCCTAGGACTTGGCATTTTCTTTGAGAAAAGATTTTTCACTAGTGATTTTTTTTTAATTACTTTTTTCTATTTCTTCTTGGGTCAGCTTTGGAAACTACTTTTCAAAGTCAAGATACATGTTTTTAAAGTCCCATTTTATTGACAATTGATACTTACAACAGTTATTCATCACAAGCACTGTGGTAGAAATTATTTCATACCTAAAAAGAGCATTTATAAAGTATGTGTAGAGAAAAATAATAAAATTCACTTCTGTCTATGCAACATCTGTCTTGAGAAATAGACCAGTATCAATAGATGGGACCTGAAATACATGTGTGTTTCTCCCTATTGTATCCCATTACTATTGCTGCTATCCTAAAAATACAACCCCTCCACCCCTATGCACAAAATTTCCAAATCCAATTTTCAGGCATCATTTAGTTTTGCATGTTTTTGAAGTATATATAACAGAAAGATTCATATATATTCTTCTTGGCCATGCATTTTTCATTCAAACATCATGTTTATGACAGTTGTCTATATTGAGTGACTCATTTTGTGTTGGTTTACTCATTTTTGCTGTATTATGAGGCTGTATGAATGCACATAAACTACAATTTACTCATCAATTCTCCTGACATAGACACTTATGTCAGTGCCAGATTTCCTAGCTATTAGTCAGCAGAGCTGCTCTGCGCGTTCACATATACATCTCCGGAGAGTACACGTGCAACAGTTTCTTGTCTATGCAACATGTCTGTGAGTAAATCACTAGATAATATGTCTTGCACATCTTGCACTTAATAGATGATGGCAAATTTTTTTATCAAAGTGGTTGTAGTAAACTACATTCTCATGAGAAGTGTTATAAAAAAAAAAGTTGCTCTGCCCCCCCAGAGCAACTCTGGGAGGGCAGAGTTAATATCTTACTTTATAACAGTGAAATTGCTTTCTCTTTTGTCTTGTGATTTTTTTTTTGAGGTGAAATTTAACTTTTTGTGTGAGTAGTACTATTATACCTATCTTGAATGTCTTGCTTGTGCTATCACATCATACCTTTGTTTAATTCTTAATAAACTGTTCACTTGTCAAAAAAAAAAGTTACTGTTGTAAATACTCTTCTATGCTTGGTATTTCAGCCTCTAAGTTTACTTCTTATTCTTTCAATATCAGCTGTATTTTTAGCTAATGTAGCCCTTTTATTTCTAATTTTTTTGTGCCAAATTTTTCTCTAGAGGAAAAATGTGGAAGTTGGTGGGCTGTGTATGCCTTTTCAAGGAATTTTGGCTTTTTTGATACACTTTGTTTTAGCTTGTGTTTCTTATTTCATTAACATATGCTCTAATATTAATTGTATCCTCTTTTGAGTGATAGGTTTAATCTACTGATCTTTTCTTACCACCTTACAATAGATGCTTAAATCATTAAATATTTGGATAGTCTTCATTACTAGAAACACCTTAAAGCTATACATTTCCCTCTATTTGTGGGCTTAGCAAATCCCAACTGTTTTATTTGTATTATTTTTTATGATCATATTTATGATAATTATATATTTATATTATTTTTCATTCAATTATAAATACCTAATACATTTCCTTTATGGTATCTTCATTGGCCTATATATTTTGTAGGAGTGCTTTTGGATTTCTAACGTATAGATTTTTATAAAGTTACATTTTTGCCTCTTATTTCTAATTTAATTCCACTGTGGTTAGAAGATGTAGTTTGTGTGATGCTGACTCAAAACTTTGGAGATTTGTTTTATTGACTGATTATTTATTTCTAAACTGTCTTATGTATCCTGGAGCAAAGTGTATATTCTCTACTCTTTTGTGCAGCATTTTGTATTTCTCAAGTGGATCAATCTTATTGTGTCATATAAATGTTTTACTTCCTTATTCATTATCTACCTCTCTGTCAATTACAGAGATAAGTGTCTGATATCTCCAGACACTCCTATTATGCTTTCTGCTCATACCAGCCTCCTTACTGTTTGTAAAACAGGCCAAGAACTCTGCCCCCTCAGGGCCTTACACTTATGGGAATGCTTTTTCTACAACTTGTGCATCTGACTGTCTCACCTCATTCAGGTCACTTTATGAGGGATTCCTACCCTCATCACAATCACAACAACCGCCCTTTGCCCCCTGACATTCCATCCCCTCACCCCTATTCTTTATTTTTTTCTTTTTAGCACTTATTAACATGTGGCACATTAAATATCTTTTTCATTATCATTTCATTCCAGGAGAATGTGAACTTCTTTTTTATTTCAGAATATTAGAGGGTACACATGTTTTGTTCATATACTTTGTTCTTTTAAAGATTGAGTCAAAGATGTAAGTGTGCTCTTCACCCAAATAGTGTGCACTCTAGCAAATGGGTGTGAATTTACTCATCCTCCCTTCCCTCCTCCTCCTAGCTTGATTTTTCATTGAGATTTACTTCCATATGTGCACTTAAATGTTGATCGATTAGTTCCAATTTGGTATTGAATGTGTGTGTTTGTTTCTCTATTCTTGTGATGTTTCACTTAGAAGAACTGTTTCCATTTCCATCCAGATTGCCACAAAAGATACTAGATTGCCATTTTTTTATAAATGAGTAGTGCTCCATGGTACATATATATGCTTCTTACAAGTAGTACTTTTTAAATTTATTCACAACAATAAATGCATAAGAATGCATTTAGAAGGATGCTGGAATAAAATAGATATTCAGAAAAAAAATATGCAATGTATGAAAGAATGAATGTTAAAACAATTCCCACTGGGAGGCACCTGTTGCATTGTGGTTAGGGCACCAGCCCCATATAGGGGAGGTTGTGGGTTCAAACCTGACCCCAACCAAAAACTGCAACAAAAACCAAACAAACAAAAACTCACACTGACAGATTTGAAATCTTCTCTTTGTATTTTTGTCAAATTTGACTTTACATGTTTTGAGATCATGTTATTATGTGCATATAGGTTTAGAGTTGCCAGAAATCCCAGAGTAAACAAACTTTTTATAAGTGAAAAACAAGTCAAATCTTCTTTTAATAAAATAATAATTTATCATTTTATTTTCAGTATATCTGATATTAATATTGTTTTATGAGCTTTTTTCCAGTACTATTTCCCTGATACATTGTGACTGCCAATCTCTTTGTATTATTATATGTTAGGGGTGTGTCTTTTAAAATTGTATACTTTGGATCTCATTTTCTAATCAAATGTGAAACTTTAATATACATTTGTTACCAATAATGATAAATTAAGATTTATAAAATCATATATTGCCTTGCTTTTAAAAAGCTCTTTTTTCCTTTCTTTGACTTTATTAGGTTTTAATCACATTTTACTATAGGTCCAGCCTTTGGTACATCCAAATATTTTACTAGACTATTCAGGTCAGCAGGGATAAATTATGCAAGCATATCTATAAAATTTATACATTCACATATTGTCCATTAAACAAATCCTTGATCCTGAAAGCTGGCCAGGGAGTGCTCATAATATACTATCTCATGGAGTTCAAATATCAACGACCCCCAACAAGGAAGTCATTTTCAAGTTTCTACTGAAGGTAATTCTACTTCTCTCCATTGTATTTTCCCTAGCCAAACAACTCTGCCATCAAACATACTGCTCTGTATATCAAGGGATTCGTAACTTTCAGAATACGCCTGAAACGTATTCTGAACTTTCAGAATATGCCTGAAACATAGAGTTTATGATTTTATTATTTTAAATGGGATATATATATATATATATATAAAATGGGATACATATATTATATATTATTATCCCATTATATATTATTTTAAATGGGAGATATATATATATCTCAAGAGATTCATAACTTTCAGAATACGCCTGAAACGTATTCGTAACTTTCAGAATACGCCTAAAACGTAGAGTTTATGATTTTATTATTTTAAATGGCTACATGACCAATTGGGATCTTTAATTATTTGTTGAGATGACAGACTTTTAGGGTCGTAACAGGATCATGAGTTTGATATAAACAACAGGAACTATTGATTTAAAAGTGTAAATTGAGATGTGCCTACCCTTCTGTTTACAATCCTCTGTGATGCTGGAAAGTGAAAAGAAACAAGACTTATATTTGCCCTTCGTATTTCCCATTTGAATTTGATTAACAAATATTTTACTTTGTTCATTGTATTCAACTCAATGAAAGCTTGAGCCAGAACAAACAGGTGCAAAGTGTTCATATGGTCCTTTCCTCATGGGCTCTATGATGCAAAAAGTCACTTCCAGGCAAAGAGGTGCAAAGCTGTTGACTCAGGAATAGGTGACACACATCCTAACCCATGCTCAGTGATCCATTACGGAGTGTGAGAAGGACAGATTAGGCTGTCTCTTTCTTTTTATTTATTCATATTTTAAATGAATACTTAATACATATTTTAATGAACACTTCCCCTTTGGTGTGTGTTTTATGTACACAAAATTTGTATATAATGCATGTAATACATCACTTTAGCAATGTGCATACACACATATATATGTATTAGTAAGTATGTTTGGAGAATCTGTGCCTAGCAAAGTTTTGCTAATGTGATTTGCAATAAAAAAAATTGAGTGCACTGGTTTGTGGGGGCAGATCAGGGTGCCTGATTGCTCATCCACACCATTCAGCAAACATAACTCTATGTACCCTCTTGGGCACATCATCCTGGTTCATATCTTGGGATTCTTTGTTGACCTAAGTCCTCAGGGTGATACTGATGCCTTCAAGGTGAATCGATTCCCAGGGTATTTTCCTCTTATCTCCTCTTCTTTCCTTATTCTTTTTGGCCAAGACCCAGATTATTGTCACTCAGTTCCAGTTATATTCCACATCTTTTTCTCCATTCAAGGTAGTGAATAATGTAGTATCCAGACCCCCTGAACATCAAGGACTTTGAATAACAGGTGGTATTATTTTCACTGTATACAGGGTGGCCATAAAGATTGCATGCAATTTTAGATAGTGTGCAATTTAAAATTGCAGATGAACTTTATGGACATCCTGTATGTGGAAAATAACTAAGATTAGATGATTTTTGTGTAAGGTTGCGAATCAAGGGATCCCTTTGAAAATGGCCTTTGAGATTTTGAGTCCTATGCTTTGCCCTGCTAAGACTCCCAGTGAGTTCATGTTTTCCTAACCTCTGACCAGGGTCTTTTTTTTTTTTTTAATAATTTTATTGAATCATAATTATGTACATTGGTGCAATCACAGGGCACGATTCATATACATTCAGAAATATTTTGATCATACTGTTACAGATATCCTTCATGGCATTTCCTTGATCACTATAT
>CAUYON010062800.1:0-20551 GCA_963573935.1 Arctocebus calabarensis | reverse complement strand
ATTCTTGACTGTTAAAAATGAGTATAAGTTTTGAACTCATATTTTTCATGTTAGATGTTCAGTGTAAATTGGTACTCCAGGAAGATGTTTTGTGTTTCCTGCTGTCTATCCCCATGCTTTAAAGATGGATTTAAGCTGAGCATACAGCTTTGGGTAATGATTTTTTTTCAAAAGAGTTTTGTATGGGTAGTACAAGCAGAGAACTAGGAATACTGCAGTGGTGACAGAACAGGCTATTAAGTAAGAGGAAACAAGTGGTTAAACTTTGTCAGATTAAACCTTTATCTTTTCCACATTTAAAAATAAAGTCTTAAAGTAGTTTGATTGCATCAACACTACTGTAGCAGTCAGTAGTCTTAAAAATAGGAGCTATTTTTCTTGTACCATAGTCCAGTTTACCAAAGTTTCCGTTATCTTGCCTACTACAAAAGAAGATAAAGGTCACTTAAATATATGGGAAAATGAAATAAGGGGGAAATTGAGTTCAATGCAATTTATGTATAAACTGGCATCAGTAGTTATTAAAAAAATCTGAATTGCTGTATATGCTGTGCTATATTCAGAACCAGATTTTAATAGCGTGTGTAAGATGTGACGTTTCCCCCTCATAATTAGGATGACTCCTTTCACATTTTGAAGTTAAGGTATATGTGTTGTTTGTAACACGTAGAATGCAAGTATGGTGTTGACGTTCTGAATCTTACATGTAACAGTGAAAATATGGAAGCTTCTTCACTTACCTGTTTAATGTGGGGTGGGAGAGAATTTACAAATTACTCATTGGAAGAACAATTGTTGCAAAATATATTGCTTCTTACTTTGCCTAGAAAAAAAAGAAGAAATTATGAAGGGAAGGATCTTATTTTGATAATTTTGAGCATCTAAAGTTCTTTAGATAATTAGATATTTAAACTGTATCTTAATATGGCATCAAAGATTATATGATACCCCCTCCAAAAGTCACATACCTGAGACTTGATTAGACCTTTCCAGTTCATTTGTTCCTGAGATTGAATGCACCTCATTTTTGCCACTGTAGCTTCAGTGTTAAACTGTTCAGAGAAAAATATAAATCCATTTCCATGATATCCTTCAGATTATCAGGCCTCTATTTATCACGGCTTATTGAGGATAAATCTTTCCCTTCCACCTTCATTGTGCCTGTAGAGGGAACTCTGTTTTCTTTCATGAATTTTCATCATTAGTATGTACTAAATACAGGGTCCCCGGAGTGTTTCAGCGTCTTTTCGATACATTGATTGCAGTGTACATTCCTCTCCAATATTTCGTGGGGTCATATGTGGCCTACATATGTCTTTCTTCTAGACCCCTTGCTTTATGATGTTACAGGCTCCATGTCCTTTCTTTCTTTCTTTCTTTTTTTGTTTTTTGAGGCAGAGCCTCAAGTTGTCACCCTGGATAGAGTGCTGTGGCATCACAGCTCACAGCAACCTCCAATTCCTGGGCTCAAGCGAATCTCTTGCCTCTGCCTCCCAAGTAGCTGGGACTATAGGTACTCACCACATTTTTGGTTGCAGCTGTCATTGTTGTTTGGTGGGCCCGGGCTGGATTCGAACCCGCTGGCTCAGGTGTACGTGGCTGGTGCCTTAGCCTGTTGAGCCACAGGCGCCAAGCCCGTGTCATTTCTTTCATAATACTCCTTAGTATAGGCTGTCTATCCCAAAGCCTAATTAAACAAGTATGCAATTACAATTCCTATTCTTGCCTTATCTCTTTGGTAGTGAAGATGTGTTGATCAGCTCACCATAGGTAACTTGAATATCTTACTCTATGCTACTGGGATTTTAGGGGAGAAAGCAAATCTCTGAAATTTCTTTATACTCGTTGAGGAGTATAATTGGTTTTCTATCTTCCATAATTTAGATAGGAAGGTAGTTGCTTGTATTTCATCCTTTCATTGCTAGTTGAGTTCTTAAAGAGTATAAATATTTTTTTAAAACAATTGTGTTTGTTATTAATCTTGAATGTTTTTTTCTTTTTTAAGGACAGACTCTTGCTCTGGCTTACTGGCTAGAGTACAATGGCATCATCATAACTCACTGCAATGTTCCATCCCCTGGGCTCAAGTAATTCTCCTCCCTCAGCCTTCCGAGTAGGCGGCACATGCCACCATGGCTGGCTAATTTTTTCTATTTTTAGTAGAGACAGGGACCCATTCTTCATCAGTCTAGTCTTGAACTCCTGAGCTCAAGCAAGCCTTTGGCTTCAGCCACCCTGCTGGGCTGAATCTTGAATTTTTGACACATTAACTGCCATGTAAACTGTGTCAACTCATGCTAGTGTTGAGTCTGCAGCCTGATGAAGCTGAAAAACCCCTGCTCCTTGTTTTTGCTGTCAGTTGCCATGCCTCCCCACCTCCTATTGCCCAGCCACCCGAGCACAAGCGCGCCACACATGGTGGACTGTGTTTCCCATCACTGTTTCTTCTGATTGTGCATTTTGCTTTGAATGTTTGCCTTTGAATGAAATCAGTACAATAGAATGTGACAGTGTGACATGATTGCACATATTTAGGGAGTGTGATTCAGAGTTCATCATCTAGGACCACCCAAGGACCACTAAAACAGAAGTAAATACTTGTGGAATGACAAAAAGGCTCAATTCTCAGAAACAAGTATGTTGTGAGTCACATGCAACTCACTTGGCATGCATTGTAAAAATGCATTCTAGCACTGTGTGAGTTGCATGCACAGAATGAGACTCTGTCTCAAAAAAAGAAAAAAAAAAAGACCACATTTTGTACCTAACAACACTAAATTTCATATCTAAGAACATCAATTATTGGCCATTTGTTTCAGAAAAAGAAACAATCCGTCTGACCCTAGCCAGTTTTGGAAACTATTCAGTGACTAGCCAGAGATTACCCAGCTGCTTTGTGGCAAGCCTGGGGAAAAAAATTAGCCCTTTTGTTTCTAGCCTTTTGTCCTTTTTATTATTAAAATATTTCACTTATTCTCTTAAGAATTTTTAATCTACTCTTTTTAATTATACCTCTCTTTTTATTACTATTTTTTCCCCTAAATGCATTAACTTTTTTAAAAAAACAATTTACAGGAATGTTTTTAATCATAATTCTTGGCTCGTGACATTAGCCTCACTGTTCCTGCATGGTCTGCATACCTGTGTGTGTATGTATTTATACATCAATAAAATACTTAACATCTGTGAACCTCATTCATAAATATTGCCAGTAACTTATTTCTTATGTGGTGTTCTCTTTGCCTGTCCCTAATTGGTAACTGTCTTCATGAACTTTGTTATTTCAGCCATTGTGTTTTATAAAAGTAATGTAGCATATATATTTCCTAAATGATATATTAGGGTTTTCTTTTCTTGCTCTTATTTTTATAAAAACAGTAGCAATCAGTATAACCTGGTTCTTTGCACCCTCAATGAATCCCCAACAATTAAAAAAAAAAAAAAAAAGATTAGCAGACTAGGTAGTCTTCTGGGACTTGCTTTTTTGATTAATGATTATGTTATTAATATTCATTCTTATTGCATGTGGTTGTATTATAGATGATTCTTTTTAAGCACTGTATAATATTTTATTCTGCAGATTTACCATAATTTGTTTATTATCATGTTCTTGTTAAGAATAGACATTGGGGTTGTTTCTAGTATCATTCTTTTGCAAGCTGTTGTTAATGACCATTTCTATTCACATTTGTGAGAAAACACATGTGAAAGTTTCCCTGGGATACATGCCCAGTGTCAGCATCACAGGATGCCTTCCTCAAGAAGAATTTGAATCTATTGGCCTATAGTATTACTATATAACTTTTTACCACATAAAATAAGCTGGATTGCTCTTAAAAAATGGCAGTTTTCAGGTGACTAAGTGAGGTAGTTTGAAGCCCAGAATAATCCTACTATAAACTTTCTATAGTTGTACTTCGGGAAATACAGGACTTACATTCAAGCCCATGATTAGGAGCTCTCATCATCTAACAGATGTGAAATGATAGTTTGAATTGTTTTCTTTGCTTTTGGATTACAGTGGAGGAATTTAAATTTTTATATAGTAGTAATGTTTCACTAGCCATTAGAGGTGATTGATTTTCAAGTGTGGGAGATAAATAGCAGAGCAGCAAATGCTTTAAAAACCACTCTGTATCTTTCATTGAACTCCTGGTTTTACAATTTAGTTTAAAGCTTTTTTTTTAATCTAGGAGAATTTGGTAAAATGTAGCTGAAATAAATTATTAAGAGTATTTGATTCATTTACAAAAGAATAGATGACTCTTAATGAAGTCATCTTTATATTTTTCAGATACAATTTTTTAAAAATTTGAGCTTTCTTTCCCTTTTTGTATATAGCCATTTGTATATCAAAATGAGGCACTACCTCAAGTAGTTACAATTGCTCTATTGGTTGTGTTCTGAGTGAGACCATTATTATCAACAGCATCAGATGACATTTCTAATAGTTGACTTTCTGAATTCTCTGAAACTGAACAGCTGTTTAAAACAAATGCCCTTTCTGTGGTGATTTATCATCTGCAAGTCAATTGATGATTATTCATGATGGAAGTATCTACATTGAGAGCAATGTTTAAATCAAATTTTAATTATATTTTGAATTTTAACTTACTGCCCAATAGACAGTGTTTACAAAAATACGTTTAAAAAGTAACTAAGATAACTTTTAGTGGAAAAATATCTTCTTAAAGCCAGAAGGATCTGGAGGATTACTTATACAAACAAATGTTTTCAGAAACATTAATAAGCCTGCCAGAGGCTTCTTGGTTGCTGGTTTGGGTTTTGTCTGAGTTCTCACTGAACCTGGGAGGTGGTAGGTAGAGGAATCCTTTCACAGACCTACTGCGGCTCTAACTCTGTGAACCACATGTCTTACTCTCCACAACCTTAATCATATAAACCAATTAAATTGAATTTTATGTATGTTGTTATGTAGCTGAAATAATTTTTATGAAAAGTGCAATTTGAATTTTATGCTGTTGAAGGAATTTAGGCCTTTGTCATAATTTTTAAAATATTTAATGTACTAGCCTGGAGTTATATGAAGATGCAGAGTAACGTCATCATTCTGGAAATGATATAACACCTTCCAGGGTTAAACTTCTTTTTTTTTTTTTTTTTTTTTTTTGAGACAGTCTTACTATATTGCTCCGGATAGCGTGTCCTTGCATCATAGTTCATAGGAACCTCGAACTCCTGGGCTGAAGCGATTCTCTTGCCTCAGCCTCCCGAGTGGTTGGAACTACAGGTGCTCACCATCATGCCTGACTAGTGGTTTTTGTTTTTGTTTTGCTTTGTTTGAGACAGTCTAAAGCTGTCACCCTGTGTAGAGTGCTGTAGTGTCTTAGCTCACAGCAACCTCCAACTCAAGCTCAAATGATCCTCTTGCCGCAGTTTTTCTATTTTTAGTAGAGATAGGGTCTTGCTTTTGCTCAGGCTGGTCTCAAACTCCTGAGCTCAAACAGTCCACCCACTTTGGCCTCCCAGAGTGCTAGGATTGCAGGCATGAGACGCCATCCCCAGCCAAGATTAAGCTTCTTATGAAGAGAGTGCATATTTTATTTATCTTTCTGCTCTCAACGGCTTCTTTATTGCCTGGGGCATTGGTATGGTTTCTGTGTGAATGTTTGTTGAATGAATGAAACTTTTTAACAAGTGGGAGAAAACTGAAGCAGAGCATTTAGCATGAAACAATGACCAGAAATTTTGCCAGTTAGTAAATTTAGGTAGACCAGTGGTTCTCAACCTTCCTAATGTCCCAGCCCTTTAATACAGTTCCTGTGGGTCATGACTCACAGGTTGAGAACTGCCGAGGTAGAGACAAAGGGCCTAAGTTATAAATGATACTGCTCTTCAGTATCATATTAATATTTACTGTCATTTACTCATTCAGCAGGTCTTTATGAGTACTTACTGAGTGCTAGATTGTGTTCTAAATGTTGGAGATACACCAATGAACAACGCACAGTAAGTCCATGCTTTCAAGGTATCACAGATCAGTGGAGGGAATCAGCAATAGGCTGATAATATTAGAGAATGGTAAGCAGCCAGGCTATGGGGAAAACCGAAGTAATTAAGGGGGATAGAGTGTGACCTAGGTGGCCAGGGAAGTGATGTCTGAGTAGAACTGGGAAGGCAGTGAGGAAGTGAGCCATTGACATGTTTGAGAGAAATGGGTTCTTGGCAGGGGAAGAACAAACGCAAAGGCAAAGACAGCAGAGAGACACTGTGCTGCTCGCCTGGATGGGCAGGGTAGGAGCAGAATGGTAGGAAAGGGGGTTAAAAAGGAGAGTGGCAGCCAGGTCGCATTGGACACATCAGGACTTTGGGGTTAACTATTGAGTAGATGCCATTCATTGTAGGGTTTTGAAGAAGAGAGATGATGTTATTTGTGATGTGATACATTTGCTCCGGTTGCTATGCGGAATACACACATAGAATATTCCCTGTCAGTGGGGCAGGGGAGGTGGTAGGGTGCCTGTTAGGATGCTCTAGATAATAAATTCTGGGCAAAGAAGTGATGGGACCTGGATCAGGATTTTAACAGTTCATGGGGCAGGCTCTGGATATGCTTCTAGGTTTTAGTGATGTATTAGTTGTGGGATGTGAGAAATGGAAGGACAACTAGAGCCAGTGTCAGACTGTAGATAATACCCATATGCTGGAATAGTGAAGATCGCCAAAGGGGCAGGGATTGGGGGGGGGGGGCGCACATGCTGTTTTCATCCTGATATTTGTCCCTGATGCTAGATTTTTAATCCTTCTGAGGCTAGCGACAGAAAGACTTGCTTGTAGAAATTTGCTTCTGTGGAAAGAAAACTGAATCCCTAAAGTGGGGTTTTAAGACCTGACCCTCTGAATTTTAGAAACCTGGCCCCGGGCTCTAATGTTCTTCACTTGTCATTTTATGTCTCTAGCCATTATTTTTGAAATTGCTTTGATTACTTGTCCCTTATCCACTTACTAGCTATAGGCATTCCTCAAGTTTATGACCTTCCTGATATATTTTTCCTGTGTTCAATCAATTGTAAGTGTAACTCTCAAATCTAAAAAGTAATAATGTATAGTAATCATAATCAAAATTCCCAACTGCTAAGCATAGGAAGAAAATCAAGTATGGGAGGAAAATGAAGTTGGTATACATTATTACTTTTTAAGCATTAACCATATTAAGTTATATTAATGTTCACTTTGTTTAGATAGGTTAATTAGAATTAAATTTAGGAAACCAACCTAGCAGACCTCACAGTTTGGTCTGTGATTCTGAGACTCTCTTAGGGAGCCTGCAAGGTCAAAACTTAATTTTCATACTAAAATATTAGTAAATACTAAAATACTAAATTAGTAAATACTAAAATATTATTTGCCTTAAAAAAAAACTGTGTTGACATTTTCCCAATTGTACATATGCAATGTGTGTAAAACTACTGGGTCTTTGTTTTGAATTATGTCAGTAGCATTTTTACTTACCCAGCCAGAGAAAGAATTGGAAACATTGTCACTTAAGAATGTTCTTGAAGAAGCAGTAACATTTATTAATTTTGTTATGTCTCTCCCTTTCTTGAATTAATTTTAAAAATTCTCACCATGTCTTTTTTATAACATGTTAACTGCTATATGAGTTGTATTTAACTCACACCAGTTTTGACTCCAGGGCCTCATGAAGCTATAGAACTGGTGGATAGGTAGGAAGGTCCATAGCATGCCTGTGCACTGTGAATCATCTGCTCATTGTGTTCACTGTCTCTCCGACCCTGGCTCCCTGCTCTAGCTGGTCACCCAAGCCCCCTCCACATGTGCTAGACTGTTCTCTGATTACCACAACTTCTGACAGTGCATTTGCCCTTGAATGTTTGCCTGGCAGCTCTTTGAAGGAAATCCATACGTATAGGGCCACTGGTGTGTCATTGTTGAATATACTTAGAGGGTGTGATTCAGAGGTCTTCATCTAGGCCACTCTAGGTCCAGTCCAGACAGAACTAAATACTTTTGGAATGAAAAAAGACTCAGTTCTCAGAAAAAATTAAATAAGGTTGTTGTGAGTCACCTATAAGTCAAGTGGTGAATAGTATAAAAGTTGATTCTAGTGCCGTGTGAATTGCATATAACTCACAGAAAACATTTTTTTTTTATTAAATTAGAAAAGATTGTTTTGTTTTCAAAGTTCCGTTTTCATAATAAAACTCTGGGGCTCCAATAACATTTTTTTTCTAGTGTAGCAGTCTTTCTGTGTGATGAAACAGGAAGCATAAAACATTTCCACTGTATAATACAGCCATATAATGAAATCGTAAACATGCATTCAAAATGATGACATATATTTATGTAAAAAGATTTCCATAGCGTAGTTGAGGGTGAAAAATTGATATGTAAAACTTGAGGGGGAAAAGGCCTTTGCAACAGCATAGCACATATGGCTTGATACAATTTACATGAATGTTTTTGTGTTTTCTAGAGATTTTATGAAGTGTTAAAAGTGTCAATGTCTTTTGTGGCCAAATATATTAATATATTTGGAGCCTCAGAGTGCTTATTAGTATATTAAGTCTCTGTGAAGTTTTACACTTAGACTTTTCTACTGTATTTACAGTTAGACTTTTCTACTGTATCTCATTTCATTTTCCAAAATTTATTTGACTATGGAGTGCTTTTTTTTCAAATAACATTTTGGTGTCTTGAAGAGATACGTCACACAGATAATTAATTGTATGGGTGTCATTGATACAAAGATCTGGCATGTTCTTGACCATACTGTGAATGGTGGTGGGCCAGGTGGTGGTGTTGCTTTCTTCTAATTTCTTTCTTTCTTTTTTTTTTTTTTTTTTAATCATCCTCTGTAGAGAACTATGGCGTCATACAGCTCACAGCAACCTCCAACTCCTGGGCTCAGGCGATTCTCTTGCCTCAGCCTTCCGAGTAGTGGTACCACAGGCGCCCATCACAACGCCTGGCTATTTTTTTGTTGTTGTCTCGGTTTGACGGGGCTGGGTTTGAACCTGCCACCCTCGGTATATGGGGCCGGCGCCCTACTTGATGAGCCACAGGCACCACCCATTTCTTCTAATTTCTGAATGAATTTTGTATACCCTTTATAATATCTTTATATGGAAAAACGAACAGTTTTTGTTACCAAAAACCTGTACCTAATTCAATTAAACTGCTTCATAAGCTCTAGTACTTAAAAACATATCTATCTGAGTAGCTAAATAAAAGCAGTAATTTGAAATATTGTCACTAAGAAAGTTTACATCACCTCTCAGCTTTTGATTATAGGTTATGTTTTTTTGTTTCTTAGTCTCCAAATTTTTATTTTATGCCTGACATTGTGTGGAAAAAGATCAGACTGAAGTATTCTGTCAAGCCACTAGTGTTAGAGACTGAGTCAGTCTAATTTGGGTTGGAACTCTGTTTGCAGCTTTAGTTATGCTTGGTTTACCACTGACACCAAATGTTTTGAGGCCAGAATCGGGACATTCCCTTTATTAGGGTTTGGGATCTGAGCACCTGTGAGACTCAGGAAATCTCTCTATCCTTTATAGCCCAGCCAACAGTTTGTTGCACTGGGAGATCCCTTGCTGTTTCACAGCCCAGCTGTTGGTGTTTTGAGCAGCTGGAACATTCTCTTTTCTCACTGGCCACAGCCCTGGTCTTTCTAACCCCCGAGAAAGCACTGATCTAATACCCCGCCACCTTCCTGTAATGGGCATGGCCTTGTACTTGGTGAGGGCCCTGTGCCACTTGGACAAGGACTTCTCTTGGCTTTCCTGCCTAGCCCCCAGCATTTTGTGGTCCCCTCTCTCCAGGCCTCTGATCAGTTTCAGTACTTGGATTGGAAGGGATCCTTTGTGAATGAGGCTGCTCAGGATTTTAATCTGTCTTGCCAGTCCCTGTATACCTGCTCATTGAAGGAAGAGTTGAGCTAGTTTCCCCTCATACGTCAGGTTCATTTCTCTTTTCACCATAACTTGAGCCCTGTTTTCTGTTTTAGAAATGGCTTGTTCTCTAGAATTTAGTTCATTTATGTTTCTTTGTATCCTCAGCTTTCTGAGTTTAAAAAACTATGATTTTTATGGTGTCTGTTAAGGTGGAAACAACAACTGCTTTGTGAACTTCAATGTTGTAACTATAACTCGTGATCCTAATATTTATTCTGTTGTGTTAGAAATAATTGGTGTAAATTGACTGTTCCTGTTGAAATTATTTAGCTAGTTCTTTCTGTAAAGTTCTCCAAAAAGAAGTATTGGCCACATTTACGTTTTATGAAAAACCGATCAATAAATGCCTACTCAATAATTTAAAAAGCTATTGAGGTAAAATATGCATAACAAAATTTACCATTTTAAATATTTTAAAGCATACAATTTGGTGGCATTAATTATAGTCAAAATGTTGTGTAACCATCACTACTATTTCAGAACTTTTCTTTATCCCAAACAAGAATATTGTGCCAAATTAGACAGTAATTCTCCAGTTTGCCCTTTCCTCAGTCCCCTGGTAAACTGTGTTCTACTTTCTGTCTTTCTGAATTTGCCTATTTTAGATATTTCATATGAACAGAATCGTACAATATTTGTTCTTTAGCGCCTGACTTAGATAACAGCATCATGTTCTGAAGATTTGTGCAGGTTTGCAGCCTGTCCGAACTCAGGAGCTCTTAATGGCAGACTAGTATTCCATTGTATGTATTTGCCACATTTTCTTTATCCATTGATCAAAAAGTAGTTTCTTACTTTTGGCTGTTATAATGCTACTATCAACATAGGTGTACAATTATTTGTTTGAGTCCCTGTTTTTAGTTCTTTTGGGTATATCTTTAGGAATGGAATTGCCTGTTATATGGTTATTCTGTATTTTAACTTTTTGAGGAACCATAGAACAGTTTTCCACAGTAGCTGTGCCAGTTACATTCATGCTAATGTTCAGTATGAATATCTCGTTTACTCCTAGGTGTTCTTAAATGTGACACTAAAAACACAGACAACAAAACAAAAAGACGAAAAGAAAGTAGAGAAATGGAATTCAAAATTCAAAATTTGTGTTCATGTGGGAACAGAAAAAAGAAGGGGAGAAAATATCTGCAAATCATATATCTGATAAAGGCTTAATATCCAGAAGGAACTGCTACAATTGACAACAAAAAACAAACAGTTAAAAAATGGGCAAAGGGGCTCTATGTCTGTAGCTCAAGCAGTAGGGTGCCAGCCACATACAACAGAGCTAGGGGGTTCATATCCAGCCCAGGCCTGCCAAACACCAGTGAGAACTACAACCAAAAAATAGCTAGCTGTTGTGGTGTGTGCCTGTTGTCCCAGCTACTTGGGAGGCTGAGGCTAGAGGATTGCTTAAGTCCAAGAGTTTGAGGTTGCTGTGAGCTGTGACACCATGGCACTCTACCCAGGGTGACAGCTTGAGACTGTGTCTCAAAAAAAGAAAAAAGAAAAATGGGCAAAGGTACACTGCACCAAAGAAGATATACTCGTAGCCAGTAAGTGCATGAAAAGATATTCAGTATCATTATTCATTAAAGAAATGCAAATCAAACCATGGTGAGATACCACCTTACACCTACTAGGATGGCTACTACCAAAAACTCCAGAAAATAACAAGCATCAGTGAGAATGTAAATACACTTAGATTTGTTCTTTTGAAGCTATTTTCTAGATCTTATAGATATTTCACCCTTCCTTTCTTTTTTCTCCTCTGCATATTTTCTTCTCCTTCTCCTTCTCCTTCTCCTTTTCTCCTCCTTTTCTCCTCCTCCTCCTCCCTTTCCTCTTCCCCTTCTTCCCCTCCTCCTCCTTCCCCTTCCTCCTCCTCTTCCTCCTCCTCTTCCTCATCTTCTTCCTCCTCCTCTTCCTCCTTTTTTTGAGATAGTCTTCTCTCTATTGCCAGAGCTACAGTGCCTCAGCCTAGCTCACAGCAACCTCAAACTCCTGAGCTCAGGCAATCCTCCTGCTGCAGCCTCCTGAGTAGCTGACTACCAGGTCATGCCACCACACCCAGTGAATTGTTCTTTTTTTTAGTATGTATAGGGTCTTGTTTTGCTCAGCCTGGTCTCTGACTGCTGAGCTCAAGTGATCCTCCCGCCTTGGACACCCAGAGTGCTAGGATGACATGCATGAGTCACTGTGCCTGGTCTGATCGTGTATTTTCATGTAGCCTATCTATCTTCATCCTTACTAATCTATCTTAATACTTGATCAGTTCTGCTGTTGAGAGCCTCTAAATTTTTTTTCATTTCGTCAATTGAATTTTTCACTCCAGAATTTCTGCTTGATTTTATTATATTCAATATCTTTGTTAAATTTCTGTGATAGAATTCTGATTTCCTTCTGGTTACCTTCAAGTTCATTGAGCTTCATTATGACAGCTATTTTTGAGTTCCCTTAGAGGTCACATCTCTTTTACTCCAAGACAGGTCTCACAGTACCTTACTTTGTACGTCTGGTTGAGGTCATGTTTTCCAGTATGTTCTTGATGTTTGTGAATATTTGTTGATGTCTGGACACTGAAGTGTTAGGTACTTACTTCATTCTTCATAATCTGGGCTGGTAAGTACCCATCCTTTATGAGGGTTTTCCAAGAATTCAAAGGGAAAATTGAGTGCTGTTGCCAAAGCTTGTGGTCATTGCAGCCATTGCAGCACTAGAGGGTGCCCTGAGCCTAGGATTGCTGCAACTCTTGCAGATTCCTTGATAACACAGCCTTGGTGGACTTGGAGAAGATAAGGGAGAATTGTCTAGGTTCTAAGGCAAAATTTCTTACTTCCTTCTGTCACTTTCCCTAAGCAGAGGACTATCTCTCTCTACTGGGCTGTCTGGAGTTGGGGGAGAGGGGATGCAGGCACTCTAATGGCTGTTGCAGCTGTTGTACTGGGTTGTACCCCAAGACCAAGGCAGCAGCAGGGTTTGCCCAAGGGCTGCAGTTGCTGTTGCCTGACTGCTACTTAGATTTCTTTAAGGCTTCGGGTTACTTTAGTCAGTCAGCTAGTAAAGCTAGCCCAAACTCACTGTCCTTCCACAGCTGTGGAGGATTCCCCCCTGGCCCAGGGCTCATGGAGGCAGGAGGATCTTTTGAGGCCAGGAGTTTGAGACCAGCCTGAGCAAGGATAAGACTTTATCTCTACAAAAAAATAGAAAAAGTAGCCAAGCATGATAGTATATGCCTGTAGTTCCAGCTACTTGAGAGGCTGAAGCAGGAGGATTGCTTGAGCTCAGGAGTTTGAGGTTGCAGTGAGCTATGATGACCCCATTGTACTCTAGCCCAGGTGACATAGAAGATCTTGTCTCAAAATAATAATAATAATAATAGAAGAGAAAACTTACTCCATGGGCATTGGTGGAATTTTGCCTGGAGTTGATTCTGCTATGACTGGGCAGCACTTAGTTCCAGTGCAAAGTCCCACACTTAGTTCACTTTCTCTGTCCCAACCACACTGATTCTATCTGCACTATATATACTCCCTGAGATTGGGGAAAAGTATGGTGTAGGGCTAAGGGGTGTCCAACCTTTTTTCTTTTTGCTATACATTAGAAGAATGAGAGTTCTCTTGGGCCACATGGTAAATAAATACATAAATACTAATGAAAGCTGATAGCCAAAAAAGAAAAGAAAAGTTTGTGCATACTTTTTGTAATGATCTTATACCATAGACAAGCAAAAAAAGTCTTCACAAAATTAGTGTGTGTCCCATGGGCTGCTCGTTGGACACCGGGCACTACAGGCAGTGTAAGACTATCTTCCTTACCCTATTCAGTACCTCTTTCCTTATTATTTTATACTTGATCTTAGCCAAAAGGCAGAGAAGTGATTTTTCTGTTATTTATTTATTTATTAATTGTTCTTAAGAAGATGCTTTCTTGTGTGGCTATTCATTTGGTCTTTATGCTGGGATATGATCACCAGAGGATTCTCTTCCAGTCTTGCTCTGGAATTATACTGAATTCAGTTTGTTTAGTATTTCTTAAGAACTTTTGCATCAGTATTTATGAAAGATATTAGCTTCTAGTTTTCTGATAGTGTCTTTGGTTTTGGTATCAAGGTAACATTGGCTTTTCGGTATTCCCCCCAACCCCCCTTCATTTTTTAGAATAGTTTTGAAAAGGATTGGTGTTAATTCTTTAAATGTTTGGTAGACTTTACCAGTAAAGTCATTTGGCCCCAGAATTTTTTTGGTTGGAAGTATTTTATACTGATTGATCACCCTTATTTAGTAGGTCTATTTAAAATGTCCGCTTCTTGAGTCAGTTTGTGTGTTTCTAGGAGTTTGTCCATTTCATTAGGTCATCAGTTTCTGGTATATAGTTGTTCATATCATTCTTTTGGAATCCTTTTTATTTCTGTATTAGTATCAATGTATCTTTTGCTTCTTATTTTAGTTATTTGAGTCTAATCACTTTTTTTCTTAGTCATTCTAGCTAAGGTGTATTGATGTTGTTTATCTGTTCAATGAAGCAACTTTTGGTTACGTTGGTTTTTTTTTTTTTTCCCCTATTCTTTTTTTGTTAACTATTTTTATCTCCTCTCTAGTCTTTATTATTTTCTTCTTTCTGCTAGCTTTGAGTTTAATTTGCTCTTCTTTCTCTAACTTTGTTAAGTATACAGTTAGATTATTGATATGAGTCTTTTAGACTAGGCGCCTGTGGCTCAACAGGCTAAGGCGCCAGCCACGTACACCTGAGCTGGCGGGTTTGAATCCAGCCTGGACCTGCCAAACAACAATGGTGGCTGCAACCAAAAAATGGCCGGGTGTTGTGGTGGGCGCCTGTGGTCCCAGCTGCTTGGGAGGCAGAGGCAGGAGACTCGCTTGAGCCCAGGAGGTTGCTGTGAGCTGTGATGCCACAGCACTCTATCCAGGGTGATAACTTGAGGCTCTGTCTCAAAAAAAAAAAAAAATGAGTCTTTTAATTTACAGGTGTAAATTTCCTCATAGTACTGCTTTAACTATATGCATCTTGTAAATTTTGGTATGTTGTGTTTTTGTTTTCATTTGTCTTAAGATGTTTTCTAATATCTGTTGTGGTTTCTTCTTTGATTCATTGGCTGTTCAAGAGTATGTTACTTAATTTCCACATATGTGTGTATTTTCCAGGTTTTGTTCATTATTGATTTCTAGTTTCATTCCATTGTAATTGGAAAAGATATTTTATATTATTTCAGGTTTTTAAAACACATTAAGACTTTTTTTGTGGACCTGCGTATGGTCCCATGTGTACTTGAGGAGAATGTGTATTCTCTTGTTGTTAGGTAGAATGTTCTATGTAGGTCTAATACACCAAGTATATATAGTTTTGTTCGAGTCCTCTGTTTCTTTATTGATCTTCTATCATGTTCTCCTATCCAGTGTTGAAAGTGGGGTATTAAAGTCTTTGTAATAGTTAAAATGTCTGTTTTCCTTTTCAATTCTATTTTTGCTTAATAAATTTTTTTCTCTATTGTTAGATCTATATATGTTCATAATTTTTGTATTTTAATATCTTGAACCTCTTATCTCAATATATAATATCCTTCTTTGTCTATTATCTTTTTTGACGATTTTAGTCTATTCTGAAAAAACGACATCCTAGCTCTTCTTCAGTTACTCATTGCATGGAATATCTTTTTTTTGTCCTTTTACTTTCAGTCTCTTCATGTCTTTGTATCTAAAGTATGTCTCTTGTGGATATAGGTGGATTGTGTTCTTTTTTTTCAATCCAGTCTGCCAGATTCTGCCTTTTAATTGAAGAGTTTAATCCATTTACATTTAAGGTAATTACTGACAAGGAAAAACTTACCAGTTCTTAGTTTAACTTAGTTTCTCTATTATTGCCTTTTTTTTGCATTTAGATTTTTTTGTAGCATAGCATTCTGAATTCCTTTCTCTTTTCCTCTTCTTTAATATTTTCTGGTAAGTTTTTTAGTGATTACCTTGGGGATTACAGTTAACATCTTAAAATAACAACCTAGTTTAAGTAATACTTAGTTCAGTAGTATATAAGCACTGCTCTTATTTCTTCCTCTTTTCATTGTTACTATCACAGATAACCTCTACATACATTATGTGTTCATTGACCAATTTATAATTTGTTTATGCACTAGCCTTTTAAATCATATATAACAGGGAAAGAAAAAAGACGAGTTAAAAGCAAGAGTTCAGTAATGCCATCTTATGTAACCACCCATGCCATTACTTTTACCAGTGTTTGTTCTTCTTAACATCCTTCCATTTCAACCTGAAGGTCTCCCTGTATCTTCTTGTATGGCAGGTCTGCTGGTAACACTTTTTCAACTTTTGTTTATCTGGAAATGCCTTAATTTTTCTTATGTTCTTGAAGGATAGTTGTGTTAGATATAAAGTTCTTGGGGCTGATTTTTTTTTTTTTTCCTAGACTAAATATGTCATTTCTACTGCTACCTGATCTTCATAGTTTGGGGTAACACTTTAGCTGTTAATCTTACAAGGCACTATTGTATAAGTCATGTTGCTCCTCCTTTGCTGCTTTCAAGATGCTTTCCTTGTCTTTCTATACTTTCAATATAATGTACCTCAGCGTGACTCTCTTTGAGTTTATTCTTGAATTTCATGGAGAATCTTGGGTGTTCATTTCTTTAATCGGATTTGGGAAGGTTTTGGCCATAATTTCTTCAACAGTCTTTTTTTGTTTATTTGTTACCTTTTCTTTGTCTTATCTTCTGGGACTTCTATGATGTGTATGTTGGTACACCTTATGGTGTCCCATGGGTCTCCTCAGGCTCTATTCAGTTTTTCTTAATCTTTTTTTGTTTGTTTTTGTCCTTTGGACTGGATAATTTTGACCACTTTACCTTCAAATTTGCTAATCATTTTGCCTGCCTGTTCCAATCTACTGTTGAAATGTTCTGGTGAGTTTTTCATTTAGGTTTTTGTACTTTTCAGCTCTGGAATTTTTGTTTGGTTTCTTTTTTTTTTTTTTTGAGACAGATTCTCAAGCTGTTGCCCTGGATAGAGTGCTGTAGCATCACAGCTCACAGCGACCTCTGACTCCTGGGCTCCAGCTATTCTTCTGCCTCTGCCTCACAAGTAGCTGGGACTATAGGTGCCTGCCACAATGCCTGGCCATTTTTTGGTTGCAGCCGTTGTTGTTGGGTGGATCCGGGCTGGATTCAAAACAGCCAGCTCAGGATGTATATGGCTGGCTCCTAAGCTGCTTGAGCCACAGGTGCCAAGCTGTTTGGTTTTTTTAAAATATTTTTTCTTTATTGCTGTTCTCATTTTATTCATACATTATTTTCCTGATTTCCTTTAGTACTTTATCCATGGTTTCTTTTAGCTCTTTGAACATGTTTGGGACAATTGATTTAAAGTTTTTGAATTTCAAATTCTGGGCTTCCTCAAGAATGGTTTTTATTAAATGCTTTTTTTCTTACTAATGGGCCATGCTTTCCTGTTTATGTGCTTTGTAGTTTTTTGTTGAGACCTTGACACTTCTAGAATGATAACATGGTAATTGTGGAAACCAAATTCTGTCACTCCTCAGGTGTTTGTTGCTAAGGGCTTTTGCCATCCTTTTGTGACTTTCCCAAGTAATTTTTGCAAACTATGTTTTCCTTGTTGTGTGTGGTCACTGAAGTTTCTGTTCTATTGTCTGTCAGCCAGGGACCTGACAAAAGATAACAAAATTATTCTGGCTTAAAGAAGAAGGTGTTGTCTTTTTAAATCTTCCAATAAATGTGGCTAGCTGAGAGGGCCTAAGTAAAGGCAAGCATCTGCATTTGGGCCTCTCTCTACCAGTGATCTGCCAGAGTGACTAAAATGTGCAGCCCCAGATTTTTGGAGAACAAAGTCCCCCTACTGCCTGCCTGGTGCTAACCAGTTATTCCAAGGATGCAGGCTGTTATTCTCCACTGCTGTGACAGGGTCAGGAATGGTTTGCACATGTGGTCCCCCCATCAAGATCAGCAGCCTTTCTCCTTATTCAAAACTCTCCCAGTTGTTTTAAGTGTCCCGTTAGGTTCCTGAGCTCCAAAATAGTTGATTCTGGTCATTTCTCCAGTTTATCAATGGTTTCTGGTGAAAGGACCAACCTTAACAGCTTCTTCTATTTTTACATTTTGTGTCTCAAATGTCACAATAAACTTATATTGTCTTTTTCATGTGGTGGTTATGAATATAGGGAAAATCTTGGTATTTTTTTTTCCTGCTTTGTGTTTTTCACTATTTATACTGTCAAAGGAAAGAAATCAGTCTCAAATTTGAACACATGAAGGATTAAGATGTTTAAGTGTTTGTGGAAGAAACCTATAAGTGTGATAGAAATTTTTATTTAGTGACCTGTCAGTGTTTTGTACAATCACATCATGTTTTATGCAAGTAGCAAAGTTGTGTCTCTAGTGGAAAAAAAGTTATTTTTTAAACCTTGGTTCTATTCTTCATTCCATATTATTAGCGTAAGTATCCTAGTGAATGTTCAGTATTTATCATGGTTTAATCATTTGGGAAAAATAATAGAACAACAGAACATCTAGTTGCACACCACTTAATGAGTTCACCTCATTTACAACAGTTTTCCTTTAAAGCCAGAATTAGTACAGAAAATATTAGAAATAAATCTATCTTATTTTAATAATTAGAAAGACTGACAACAGCAAGATTCAGTGAAAAAACATTAGCCTGCTGTTTTATTCTTTGATTTTAATCTTTAGTTCAAAATGCTCAATTTGTTCTCCATATAAATTTTGCTTATTTACCTAGAGAAAAGTCATTAGACACTTAAAAAACAATCTGTACCCTTTTTGTTCAATGATTTTGCAGTTATTAAAAAATTATTTTAAGATTATTCAAAGACATAACCACTGGCTTGCCACCCAAGTCCTTCAATGTTATAGTAGCCTGAATACAAGTTACATTTATATCCAAAGAGTTTCTTATTGGGGATATCAAGAATATCACAATATAGCACCATTTTTTTTTTTTTTTAGACAAGTAAAGATTCATAGAAGAGAGTCTAGTTTGGGAGTATTTATGGCTGTTATTTTTTTTTAAAAAATAGTATGCATGTTTTATCATTCCTAGAGTAAAACTCAGCTGGTGGTTCAGAATAGTTATCTGTATTCTTTAAGTAAATAGAATGGTTACCTTTTCAGGATTAAAGAATCCTGAAGTATTTTTTTGTTTTTTTTTGTTTTAGTGTGCTGAATGATGACTGCTATTTAAATATTTTTACTTTTGGGTATTGATTGAGGGTACAAGAAACCAGGTTACACATTTGATTGCATTTGTTTGGTAAAGTCCCCCTTATAATTGTGTCCCACTCCCAAAAGGTGTGTCACGCACTGAGGCCCCACTACCCTCCCTCTTTCCCTCTCTCTGCTCTTCCCTTATCCTACCCCTCCCTCCTTCTGTCTTTCTGTTCTTTCTTTCCCCCATCCCCCTCCCTCCTCTCTCCTTCCCCTCCCCCCACCATGTACTAGGTCATTAATTGTCCACATCAAAATTGAGTACATGGGATTCATGCTTCTCCATTCTTGTGATGCTTTACTAAAAATAATGTGTTCCACTTCCATCCAGGTCAATACAAAGGATGTAAAGTCTCCATCTTTTTTAATAGCTGAATAGTATTCCATGATATACATATACCATAGCTTGTTAATCCATTCCTGGATTGGTGGGCATTTAGGCTGTTTCCACATTATGGTGATTGTAAATTGAGCTGCCTTAAACAGTCTAATGCAAGTGTGATAAAAGGATTATGATAAAAGGATTTTTTTTTCCTTCTGGGTAGATGCCCAGTAATGGGATTGCAGGATCAAAATGGGAGGTCTAGCTTGAGTTCTTTGAGGGTTCTCCATACTTCCTTCCAAAAAGGTTGTATCAGTTTGCAGTCCCACCATCAGTGTAAAAGTGTTCCCTTCTCTCCACATCCATGCCAGCATCTGAAGTTTTGAGATTTTGTGCTGTGGTCATTCTTGCTATGGTCATTCTGCTGATATCTCAGGGTGGTTTTGATATGCATTTCTTTAATAATTAGGGATGATGAGCATTTTTTCAGTGAGCGATTGTCTTCTTTAGAGAAGGTTCTATTCATCTCTCTTGCCCATTATATGTGGGATTGTTGGCTTTTTTCATGTTGATTAATTTGAGTTCTCTATAGATCCTAGTTATCAAGCTTTTGTCTAATTCAAAATATGCAAATATCCTTTCCCATTGTGTAGGTTGTCTATTTGCTTTGGTTGTCCCTTAGCTATGCAGAAGCTTTTCAGTTTAATTAAGTCCCATTTGTTCATTATTGTTGCAATTGCCATGAAAGTCTTCTTCATAAAGTCTTTCCCCCAGGCCAATATTGTCAAATATTATTCCTATTTTCAAGTATTATCATTTCATGCCTTAAATTTAAATATAGCAAGTGTATAGTATAGAGGGGTAAAATATAGCATTATTATCAATTATAACTTTGTACTTCATACCCTCCAGCTTTTTTTTTTTTTTTAAAACCATATCTTCTCTGTTGCCTAGGCAAAAGTGCAGCAACATCATTATAGCTCCCTGCACCTTCATTCTAGACTCAAGCAATCCTTCTTCCTCAGCCTCTCA